>VYZT01060997.1:0-40493 GCA_013400735.1 Pomatostomus ruficeps
CTAGGGAAGTGATTGTCCCTCTGGATGTACTTGGCACTGGTGAAGCCGCTTCTTGAGTGCTTTGTCCAGTTCTGGGCCTCTTACTAAAAGAAGGACATTGGGATGCTGAGAAGGGGAGCAGAGCTGGTGGAAGGTCTGGAGCACAAGTGCTATGAGGAGCAGCTGAGGAAGCTGGGAGTGTGTAGCCTGTAGGAAAGGAGGCTCAGGGGTGACCTTATCACTCTCTGTAACTACCTAAAAGGAGGGTGTAGCCAGGTGGGGTTTGGCCTCTTCTCTGAGGCCAGTGACAGGATGAGAGGAAATGGCTTCAAGCTGCACTAGAGGAAGTTTAGGTGGACATTAGGAAGAATTTCTTCGAAGAAGGAATGATTAGATATTGGAATGGGCTACCCTGGGAGATGGTGGAGTCACTGACCCTGGAGGTATGTAAGGAAAGACTGAACGTAGCACTCAGTGCTATGGTGTACTTGACATGGTGGTGTTCGGTCATAGATTGGACTTGATGATCTCTCAGGTCTTTTCCAGCCTAATTGATTCTGTGGTTCTGTAAAATGAAGGCAGGTGGCTCAAGAGGAGAATGGAGAAGGACACTGAAAATGTCTGAATACAGTAGCTTCAGCATAAATGCATTTTACTCCTTTCCAAGATTACTTTCCCTTGAGATGATGTCTTTGGAATTCATGAGACACCATCTAACTTTGTTTTTTTGATGTTATTGTATTCAATGCTTCTGCAAATAAGTAACCTTTCTCACAGATCTGTTACTCATCTGTGTCTTCCAAAATGACAAAAACTTAGCAGAAATTAAAGATTGAAATCTGATCATAATTAGAAGATGTGATTACGGTCTGGGTTAGGGTGTGTGTGTCCTGTCTTTCAAGAGAAGCAGATGCATTTAGTTACATTCTTACATAGTAATTTGAACTTTATGTCAGTGATAGTTTTAGCATGAGTTTAGAGACTTCTGTGCCCATTTCTCTGTATCTTCCTGATAAAGCTGTGGGGTTTTCTATCTAGAGCTTACTGTACTGTGACATATTTTTTAATATTTTCTACTTGTCTCTTCAAGGTGAATTTCTCAAACACATGAAGTTGTTCATAGGCCTTATGAGCTATGCCTGGCATTCTAGGCTAATTTTTTCCTTTTCTCTTGCTGCTAGGAAGTGTGGTCCTGTTGGATTGAGCTGCTTCAGTATCTTGATTTAGAAACAGCTTGGCTAAACAATCTGGAAGAAAAGGTGCAAATGACAGGAAATCTGCCTGATAAATTGGATGCTGTCAATGATGCTCTTGAGGTATTATAATGATTCTATCAGATGAGTAACTTTTCAGATAGCTCTATTAAAAAAAAATAAAATTCTGCACTTCAGTTGCATGCTGAAATTATGCTGATTCTTCACATTAAATGAACATATTACTCTGAATTGGAAATGGATATTTGTAAGATCCTCCACAAGTGGCCTTTTACTGTATGCGATAGTGCCATCATACTTGGTACCATGATAAAATCATATGCTTTCTCCTGGCCTGTGTAAATTGATTAATTCCTTCCAGCACTATAGTAGTATGAAATGATGTGAGTAGGCAAAAAGTGCTGTGACATTTAATTATCTAAAGTAACCTCACCTCTGTGCCATAATGTCTTTTGCCATTATAATTAAGCCATAACTAATTTATGCTTTTAGAGCACTCTCAAGATATTTGAAGTGTTAAACTTGTGTATGCAACCAGATTTTAAGCTCTGAAAATACAGTAATATTCAGTGTCTTGACCTTCAAAACATTTTCTGCTCATTAGTCCCTGGAATCAGTCTTGCGTCACCCAGCTGATAACCGAACCCAGATTCGGGAACTTGGGCAGACGTTGATTGATGGAGGGATTCTCGATGACATAATCAGTGAAAAGCTGGAAGCTTTCAATGCCCGCTATGAGGAATTGAGTCACTTGGTAAGAACTTGGGGTTGGGGTTGAAGTAGACTGAATTTTTCAGCTCAAGGCTGAAATGATTCTTGTTAGCTGAATTCAAAGATGCAAGACTGCAATACAGGAAAAGAATAAAAAGCATCAGTGTTGTCAGCTGTTTCCAATTTATAAAAATGTCCAAGAGCAAGATGATTTTCTTTTTTTCATGACTCAAGTCAAGGTTTGTTTTGCAAGCTTGCACTGCAGGAATGCCCTGGTATTTTTTCAGGTAATTTTGACAAGAAGGCAGTTCCAAACTCGAAGAACACTTCAATAACTGACGTTAATATTGCCTTGCTACTGCCATAAATACTGATAATTTTCTCACTAACTGTAGAAATGAGGAGCCTAGGTGACATTTTCACTCTTAGAAATAGCTAGGAAGAAGTCATGCTGAAATAAAGAACAGAAGGAAAACATTCTTCTCATTATTTTTCTGTTAGGTTGTACTCTTCCTCTTCTCCTACTTCAGTCTAGTCTTTTATAGACTTAATAAGTAGAGGAAGATGAGGTGCATTTCAGGTAGCATAGATTTGTTACTTGTGTTCTGTATCCTGGTAATACAGGCTTCTGCCAAATTGTAGGATGGGACTTGTTTTCTGTCATTGACGAAATGTAATCAGAGAGGAATTTTGGTTCATCCTCATTGCAACGAGCAACATGAATGCAGTGCCCTCAGCTGGGGACTATGTGCTGGCATTTAAGTTAGCATTGACTACTGTTTTTCATGTTACAACAGTACTTTATTGCCATATAAAAACCTATTCGCTTTGGCAGCTGCAGCGCTGGCACACTGGGCTGTTGACAGCTCTCCACATCTGTGTGTGTCCATACACTGCTCTGTGCACGTGCTGATAGTGGGGAATTTGTGTTCCTGTGCAGGTAGTGACATTTCAGATGTTGTTGAAGGAAGAGGCAGTAAAGGGAAAAAACTGTGAGCTTCTGTTTTGACAGTGTAACAGAATGAGTTTATTGTTTTGAAAGGAAATGTGAACATTAATATATCAAACAACGTTGATCTGTGGTCTATTGCAAAGTTCCTGATTCCCTTTGAATAGCTGGTTTTTGAAACTGATGCGGTATTAACAGAAGGTGATAGGAGAGGTGTGTTTTCACTATTTCTACTTATCTAGCAGCAAAACTCTCCTTCTATTTCACTATTTGTCAATTACTGGTTCCAAAGCCATAGCAAGCTTCAAAAATTGCTGCTTTCTAGGATTCTTTTAAGCCAGTCCTCCAGGCACAGGATTTTTTTGTGGTCTCTCCCACTTTGTTTGGAGGAAGTCTACTGTAATTTGTATTGAATTACTGCTCCATCTTGTCTTACCTTTCTGTCCCGCTCAGGCGGTGAGCCGACAGATTGCCTTGGAACAACAGCTTCAGACCATGCGAGAAACCGACCACATGCTGCAGGTCTTGCAGGAAAGTTTAGGAGATCTGGATAGACAGCTGACATCTTACCTGACTGACAGGATAGATGCCTTTCAGATGCCCCAGGAAGCCCAGGTATTTCTGTATAGCTCTTCACTACAAAACTTTTGAAAATATTTCATGATAGTGCTCAGCTTAGACTTAGTAATTAATTTCAGTCCTGTGTTGGTGCACTCGGTGTTGTCTTTTGTAATCTGGAGTGTTTTCTTTTTTTAAGAAGGTTGTATTGAGTAACAGCAGCTTTTAATTTAGCAAGTTGTCACCAAAGACAGAATATTTAAAATAAACCTGGTGGTGTTTAAATTCTACAGAGTAGATTTTACTCTGGTGGGTGGAAAGAAAGCTCCCCTTCCTCTCTCTGCATGCAGTTTTGTAATGTATTTTTTTTCCTGTTTCTGTGACGTGGAAGAAAATTCAAGCTGAGATTGCAGCTCATGAATCCACCTTAGAGGAGCTGAAGAAAAGTGCTCGCTCTTTCCCTCCTGCTTCTCCTGAATGCAGGTCTCCCCGTGGTGGAACTCAGCTGGATGCTTTGCAGGTAAGGACGTGAGAGTCGCACTTACACACCGCTGTATCAGCCTGTAAATTGTTTGGCGCAGTCAGCTGAACGTCAGAAGAAAGTAGTATGTGCTTTTATGTGCTTTCATAAGGAAACAAGCAGACCTAGATGAATTGAGCAAGAAAGCTTAAATTTCACAAGTGTCATGGGATAAATGCTGAAAGTTAGAAAGTTTCTGTATTTGAGTAGAATGGATATTTTCAAAGTGTATAGTACAGAATTACATCTCTCTTGCACCTCAGGTGGAGATTAGGAATAGGTGATGGCAAGCCAAAATTCCATATATATTGATCTGTGGTGGCATGATGAGTTATAATCTGTGGTGGAAGATGCTTTAAATGTTATTTTTTGAAATGCAGGTACTAATTTACAATCTTTCAACATAATATTCATTAAAACAGAGAAAGCTCCGTGAGATATGTACAAAGTACCAGCTTTTCCAGAAGCCAGCCAATTTTGAGCAGCGCATGTTGGATTGCAAGCGGGTGTTGGATGGTGTAAAAGCGGAACTTCATGTCTTGGATGTGAAGGACACTGACCCAGATGTAATACAAACTCACCTGGAGAAATGCATGGTATGTATGCAATGTTCATGACTCATGCTTAGGGGTGCTTCTTTCTTGTGTGGTTCTTGTTGCTTCCTGAGGAAATCTTGCTTAAAGTTATCATGGAGCTATTGCAACTCATTGGAAAGTGCTAACAGAGCACTCGATAACTAAAAACCTCATGTCCTTGCAGGACATTAAAATAGTGGACTGTTGATCATAGATATGGTGAAACAGCTGAGTTGATAAAAAATCCCTTCCTTGGTTCACCCTTATCTTCTGGTGAAGCATCACAGTCATTAGTATTTGAAAAAAACCAAATACTATATGTAAGATGAAGTACAGATCACAATGTTAGCCTTGAAGAAAACACTGGTAGATCATTGATCTTACTCATTTTTAAAACTAAAAACTAGAATAAAATATAGAACATCAGGGGTTTGGAATCTTCTTGTCAGATATTGCTATTAATAAATAGCTCAGAATTTAAGTGCAATTTGAGCTAGAGTCCTCAAAGGAAGCAGAGTTGGAATATCTGCGCTACAAATTGATCAGTGATATGCATATTTGTGCTTTTAGAAACTCTATAAGACCCTCAGTGAGGTGAAATTGGAAGTTGAAACTGTCATCAAGACAGGAAGGCAAATTGTACAGAAACAACAGACAGATAATCCCAAAGGGATGGATGAACAACTGACAGCACTGAAGTTTCTTTACAATGACTTGGGGGCACAGGTAAGAAAAATAAATATACATTTAAATATTTTTCTGTATGTAATTTCCCTTCTTTGTTGTTAGATGGCGTTTTAAGTCTGATTCTAAACCTGATAGTATGTAGGCTAGTTGCTGCATCCAGGAGCAATCAGTGGAGAGATTAAAGATTATACATACCTCCCTGGCGGAGAGGTAGCCTTCAAGAAAGGAAGGTTCACAGAACTTTCATTGCCCTGGCAAAGCTGACCTGCCATTCATTAAAGTCCTTCAAGATAATTTATGGTCAGATTATCATGTGACAAGTGTGAGTTAATCTGAATTTTTTTAGGAGGTGTATGATGGTTTTGAATTGTAGTCCATCTAAATGATTGCTCTCAGTATGAAATAGAAAATGCAGCCAAACATGTATTTCCCATGAACTGTATTAAATATTGCGCAATTTTCTTATTAGTTGAATAGTTACTTATCCAAGAGAAGTGTTTAAAAATAATCAAGCCCTTAGGAGGAAGGTAGGACTCTCTACCTAAATTAAGATGGAATCCCAAGTGGATTTATGTCTGTTCAGTGCTCCATGAATGAGCTGTGGGTAAAGGGTCAGATTACAGTGTTGGAATATCTTGGAATGGGTCCTAGGAAATATTTTGCAGTTGTAAAGTTGAGAACATCCAGGGAGGTGTGATTCTAGAATGCACGTAGACAGGAGATTAGGAATGGATAGAAAGGCAGAGTTATTTGCAGTATAATGTTGTGATTTTTCTTTTTGAGCTGGGAACAGAACACAATTTTTTGAAATGTCGGTTGATTCTGACTAGTATGCTTGGAGTTGTTCTCAAATCTGTGTTAAAATTTGACCAGACTAATTATGTAACCAATGTGAAATACAAATGATTATACTCCAGGAAACACTAAATTTCATATTAATTTTACAGATACGTTTTCAAGGGCAGACTAGATTTTCAGTGAAATTTTTCTTCTAGCAGGCTTGTCAAATTAGTAGGAGGAATTGAATTTTACCTGTGTGAGTGACTGGCTGGATTCTACACTCCCTAGAGTTTCAGCTAAAGGATCATAATAAAGTGATAAACATCAGTTTGTTGATTGCTAGCTATAAATAAATTGGTATGCAGGTTTCTTCATCTCCTCTAAGTGGATCTTAATTTAAAATTATTTGTATATATTCTGTGTTGTATAGTAAGATACTTATGTTTATCAACTTTCCTTTTAGGGTAATTCCTTAAAACAAGACAGTTTTAACATGCAAGTATTTTATATATTTAGGTGGGTATTTTAGCTGGATAGCACTTTTAGGTTTGCTAGCTTTTGAAATCTAAGTTTTTCTTTCTTTCCTCTTGTGTTTTTTTTTAATTTTTTTTTTTTTTTCTTTTGTGACGNACAGAAGGAAAACAAGACCTTGAAAGAGCAACCCAGCTGGCACACAAAATGAGGAAAGAGTCTGCCTCGCTGTCAGAGTGGCTGGCCACCACTGAAGCTGACCTCGTGCAGAAGTCCACTTCAGAGAGCTTGCTTTCTGATCTAGATTCAGAAATTGCTTGGGCCAAAGTAAGCATGCTTACTAAACATTTGTAGAATGAATTTCTGACATTATGGCAATACTATGTAGAAGTGGCTGTGAATTTAAATCCCTGTAACTTGTTCCTAAATCTCCCACATCCTGAAATTTTAGTAGATTCAGTAGTTCATAGTCAGTGCCTTATTGAGTCTGAGCTGTTTCATCTTGGGCATCTTGCTTCAACCTTAAATGGCCCCTGAAATACTTAAGACATTACTACGTATTTGGTACCAATAGGTATTTAAACTTACTGGCTCTCTCACACATTGCACAAGTATAATATTCTTAAAATTATCAGCAAATATAACTGTGGACTGGATCAAATGTTTTACTAGTAGAGCAAACGGAAAGTGCATTGAACAAAAAGTGCATTTAATGAAAAATTGAGTTTTTAACTTTTCATTGAAACAGCTTTGTCTTCAAAATTGTGACTTTGTAAAACAAGAGGCTACTGTAATTCCTTATTTTCTTTTACCTATAAGTTGAAGCTTTTAATTGAAACAGGCAAATGTGTTAGCTACTTTGCTTCAGAGTAATTATATTTTCTCACTCTGTAGAAATTTGGATATTACTTAGAGTTAGCAACATGTGTCAGTTGATACAGTTCAGCAATAGTAATCTTTCCAACTTTTGTTTTCTGTCACCTTTTACTTCTGGAATGGGTCCATCTGCCATGTTAAAACTTGAAAGCTCACTAAATTGCAAACTCATCTAAAATAACCTGTTCTCACACATTTCAATCAGGATTAGCAATTATTAGCACAAGAGTTTTGCTGCGGCAGGATCCCCAAGATTCCTCTCCAAACAAACTTTTAAATCCTTACTTACCATACATTTATAAACCATGCAAGAAATAACTCTTACGCTGGACCACCAGGAGGACAAGTCCTTTATGTTGCATGCAAAGTTGTCCTTTCTGTCTTAAGGTTTTCTAGAGGCAATTTTAAAATATAGTAACTTGAGTATTTGTTTCTGTTTCTAAGGCAAGAAGTTATGATAAAATAAGAAATTATTTTCTTCGTAGATAGTAAGATGTTCAAGGAACTCCAGACACTGGCTATGATTAAGTCCATTCTTCACCACTCTGTACACTGACATCAAAGGGCTTTCTAACTAGGCAGATATCATCAGTAATAATTGGTGATCTTGTATGGCAAGAAGTCTATTTTCCACGTGGAAACCATGTGCTGATATTCAAGAGATGACATATTGCTTAATTTGCATGTCAGTATGCATATTTTCAAAGAAGGTGGTGTTTTTTTAGATTAAAAGAACTATTTAAAAGCAGAGACGACTTGGGAAAAAGATGATTGTCTAAGATGACAAACCAAAAGAGTCCCTAAGTTGTTCAGGACACTTAGATGCATTGTGCTCTAACTCTCTCTTAAAAATGAGATCACTCTCTACAGAGAGTGAGTGTAAACAGAAGGCAATTACACTTGGTTTAATTTTTTTCACAAATGAGGATGATCTACAATATATTTATTTCCTGTGGAGGTAAAAATCTGCCTCCCTTGCCCTGGTGTTTCGAAGCAGTGCAGTGTTAATGGTTGAACTTGTTCCAGAATGTGCTGAGAGAGCTGGAGAGGAGGAAAGCTGATCTGAAGAGCATCACGGAAAGTTGCACCACTCTCCAGTCTCTGGTGGAAGGGAGTGAGCCTGTCCTGGAGGAGAAGCTGTGTGTCCTTAATGCTGGCTGGAGCAGAGTTCGAACCTGGACTGAGGACTGGTGTGACACACTGTTGGTAAGTTCCACGTGTGAGAAATATTCAGACTAGCTCTCCCTTCACACCTTTGGAGCAATTGGAGTTGCCACTTCTCTCACTTTACAGTAAAGTGAAGTTTCCATGATGCTTCATGGACTTAAAAGAATGTGGAACGGATATCTGATTAGTCTGTAGATGGAGAGGTAAGTCATGAGGTGGTATACAATGAGGAAGATGGAAAACTAGGCTGTGCATGTTCTGCTCTTTATTCAGCCTGAATATTCAGCCTCTATGCCAGCTCCAACATGAACAGAGTGGGTTTGTGTTGACAGATTTCCTTGAGACCCATATGATGGCTATTTAATGGACAATGGATAACTTCCTAGTGGCATTTAGCGAAGCACTTGTGACCCTGTCAGCCTATAGCTCGTTTGAACAGACCATAACAGCGAGTGTTTGAGTATGGCAACAGCATCTGTTTGACTGAGTAAATGAAAGACCAAGCATATTATACACTTAAAGCTGCTAATTATGCTAAAAGGACATGAAACAGTTTACAACTGGTACTAGTATCAGACTGATGCTTTTATATAAATAAGATATTTTGGTGTTGTTTAGCTAGTTATGACAATCAACTCATATCAGGGACTTCTGAAGGTGGAAGTTGTGGAAACTTTAGCGTCTACATGGATGGTGAGCCCTGTGCCTCCTGTCCCGTACCTGTTGCAGGTGATAGTGTTTGTTCTGTAATCCAGTGGTTCCATTTTAGGAGTAGTCAGGTAGTTTACCTTTATGTGTAAATGCTGAAAAGATGATCCATAACTAAATACTTCTAAATTATGTTCATACCTGATGACAAGTATTATCTGTGCTTTGTATCAAGCAACTTACAGTTCCATGTAGCAAAAGAACAATTTAACCTAACAAAGCACAATCATGGGCCTTCCCTCTCTTCTGTCCTCCCTTTGTTTTGTTATTCTAAAAGCGCAAATCTTGTCTACCTTTTTGTTTTGGTGAAAGGCTTATACAAATTGGTACTTCTCTGAATGTGATAGCTTTGTTTTGTCACACAGAATAATGTTACACCTGTCTGTGGCACCTAATACTACAATTTCTGATGGCATGTGAAAGCAGGCCTAATTAACTTGCCTACAATTTTGTGACTTTTCTTAAGAGGAAGAAATATTTTAATGTAACCAGTAAAATGTCAGAACTTGACTGCTATAATTTGTAAGTTTGGCATAATCCCTTTCCAATTAAAAAAACCCCAACAGCCACACACAGTGCATACTTTTGCACCTGCTAGTGCTGATAGGAAAAAGTGTGGATTTTTTTGTTGACTGAGATATCGTGGTCTGGCTGTAATGTTGTAATACTTTGTCTTTATTTAGTTGTATGAACTGTCTCAGCTACTTATATTTCCCTTTTTGTGAATTAGAAAGTATATTATCCAAGGGTGTAGAACAAAAATTGGAAGTTTTGTAAATACTATTGAAGACGAAAGGTACAATCTCATTTTCAGCGTTTCATTCCAAAGTGTTTCCGTAACACTATTTTATCGATCTCCTTTCTACTCATAAGAGTTTGGCAGGGTTGATTTATTTGATGGCTTTTTTGGGTTTATGGGGGGTTTTTTTTGTTTGTTGTTTTTTTTCTGTTTGGTTGTGTGTGGGTTGGGGTGGGTTTTTTTTTGGGGTTTTTTTTTTTTTTTTTTTGGGTGTGGTTTTTTGTTGGGGTTTTTTGGATGGATTTTTAGAAGTTTCTCATATTCATACATTTTTTTCATCTTTTTCCAGAATCATCAGGGCCAGCTGGAAATTTTTGATGAAAATGTTGCCCACATAAGTACTTGGTTCTATCAGGCTGAAGCCCTGTTGGATGAAATCGAGAAAAAGTCAGCTAGCCAAAAGGAGGAAACTGTGAAGGTAGGAAATGTCATCTGTCAAAATATTACCAGTCAACCCATTGATTCTGAATGATGATGTCAGATTTGCTTCCTGTTTATTTTTACATGTCTCTGTCTTTGCCCAGGAGATAACCATTTTCATTTTCTTTCTCTTTGTAGCGCTTAATGTCTGAATTAGATGACGTCAGTCTCCGGGTGGATAATGTGCGTGACCAGGCTGTCATCTTAATGAACGGCCGGGGCGTGTCGTGCCGTGAGCTTGTTGAGCCCAAACTGGCAGAACTGAATCGTAACTTCGAGAAGGTCTCCCAGCACATCAAAAGTGCCAAGGTGAGGATGAACGAGCCCCAGACCTTGCCTGGGAGGTCTCTGCCAAGATGGCAACTGACTGTAGTGGATAGATCGTTATTTATTAGAACAGCATTTTGCTGCTTTTGAGTTCTCTTTTAAGAGTAGATATTTATATGTGAAAAATAGACAGACTGAGTTTTAGACCAACTGTTTTTTTACCTGAGTAGCAGGTGATGACTTGAGTTTCATGGGAAAATTTGCAAACAGCTGTTCAGAAAACTGTATATATTGCAGTATGTATTTGTGAGCTACAAAACAACACCATAGGCCAGTGTGACTAGAGATTTTTCATTTATTTTGAGAACAAAATACTCGGATTGAAATTTGATGGTAGAAACTGGGTAATAACTACCAATGCTGTGTTCAAGCTATCTCTCAGATCAAACAGCTCTTACAATTTTGGTTTATACTGATATCTAATCGTCCTGCAAACTGGTATGCCTGTTCCTGGGGGATTGTGTGTGACAGCTAAGAATAAATTTTCAGCTTGAACAGTTTTATTTTGCTTTGCAGATGCTTGTTGGACAAGAAAGACTTCCTGTGATGTCAGAGCCCTGTGAAGCCAGAGTGACTTTTCTAGACCTGGAGAAATTTGAGAGTGACATACAGAATATGTTAAAAGTTGTGGAAAAGCATCTGGAGTTGAGTGGGGAAGATGAAAAGGTTTGTGAGCTGTGGAACAGATAAATAATTGAATAACTCACTTTCGATTTTGTCCCCATGTTACATTGCTTCAGACTTTTCAGGGGAATTCTGAGAAAATATCTTTTAAGTTAGGGGTAGAAAAGGAAGGGAATGATTAGGTTGCTGGAAACCCTGCAAAATTTTCCAATACTTTTTCCATAGCTGTTGCCTCTTGGCTGGTGTGCTGAGAGTAGCTAATCATACTTGAATCTATATTTTCATCATGATTTTATATAATACAGGTAGTGAACTCTGACTTTTGTTTATCTTCTGTCTCCTACTCAAAGTAGCTCTTTGTAAGGAATCCCTCCTTTAAAAGTAGTGGGCTTCAGATTTAAAGTGGTATGGTAGAATGAATCGCAGCGCATAGGTCAGGTCAGGGGATGCTTGTGAGGTAAGGTGCAAGTAAGAGTCTTGTAATGTGGCTCTATGTTGAAAGTCCAAATAAAAACTTTGAACAAAATTTATCTTCTAGATTCTTATCTAGGCTCTGCTATTCAGCCATATAAAACTGTCATAGTTTTGTTAGCATCTTGTCCACTATAGCCTTGTTGCCTACAAAATTGGGTAAATTCCTGCCATGCCACTCTGTCTGCCTTCCTTTTAAGCAGCTTAAATACTATAAACTGAGCTGGAAAACCGAATATAAGCCTATGGAAAATGCCAGGTATATTACAGAAAGCAAATTTGAAAAGATTTCTATAGAAGGGCCTATTGTTATTGAACATAGCCTTCCCTTTATACTGTTTTTATGTTTATTGAATTTTAGTTTTTGTGCTGCTCTGCTCTGAGCTTGCTTATTATTGTCAAGGAATGTCTAGAATAGAAATGGAGCTAAAGTCACAACACCCTGTTGATGTGACTGCATACTGCTGGCTCATTAAATTTGCTTCAGTACTTGTCTTTATCAAGTTTATGGAATGAACAAGTTGGATTTTATGATTTTGTAGTTGTGGAGAAGACTCTCTGTTTGAATTTGTTTGGCTCCCATTTGGATAACAAAACAAAAGCTTGGTACAATTGCTGCTAATATCTGAGAAGCTAATTTCTGTAGATAATAGAGGTTTGTGTAATTTTAGCTGGATCAAGAAAGAGCTCAGATTGAAGAAGTTTTACAGAGAGGAGGGCAGTTGCTCCAGCAGCCTATGGAGGACCATAGGAGAGAGAAGATCCGCATACAGTTGTTGCTTCTGCAGAAAAAGTACAACAGTGTGCAGGTACAGTTATTGTGATAGTTGCTACAGCTCATTTATCCAGTTTTCCCTTTGGTATCCCACTTACAACCTGTAATCCATGTTTTATATAACTTACGATTCTTTTAGTGTATGAGATTCTCTGGGGGGGAGAGTTAAATGTGTGTATACACAATCTGAGTCTCTGAATTTTTGCAATTCCAAAATATGAATTTTGCCATTTCTAGGTTTTGGGGGAGTGGTTTTGAGTTTTAAAGTCCTTTTCACAGCTTCATAGAGAGCTATCCTGTGCATTTACACGGATAGGTGCATCGAGTTGGGCATTTGCTTCACCTGTCTTTGCTGGCCCTTCAACAGAGGTTTATCTCCACCACCAGGCTGTGTGAAGAGTGACTACATATACACGTGTACACAAACATACTGACCTTTCAGCAGAAGCCCTTTCTGGGATCGAGCCTGCTCCCAAATTCCTCTTTCTTCCTATAGAGGGTACTAGCAGTAACTGCAGACTGCAGCATGTTGTGGTGCTTGCATACACGTCATGCTAAAAATGGTTTTGTCTAGAACAAAGATGCTCCTTTTAGCTCCCCTGTTTGAATCCTGCTAGAGTTGGCAAGCTGAGGTGTAGTTCAAAGGTGCATGGCAAGACCCTCAGGCTGGCTTTGATTGCATATCTATGCAGATAAAGAGAATATAGCTATTACAAAAATAAATTACTACTAGTGCATATTTTGGAATTTGCTCCTTCAAATGAACCCCTCAAGTGTTTTTGTTTTTCAAATAGACCTATTCTGTTCACTACTTCCCTTACTGTATTTTCCTGATACACTGGATTGTAGGAGTGCAGGTCATTTCAAAGGAGGCAGGCGGTGGAACTCTCTCCAGTGTTTTCCCAGTATAAGAAGGAACATGATAGTCTAATGAAGTGGCTGAATGAGGCTGAGGACTGTCTGTCAGGGCTGCAAGGTGTGGAGGATGAACAAAAACTACAGGTAAATTTCTTAGAGCAAACAGTGAATGCTGTGTATGAACTTTGGAGATTCATATGCTAGGGTTTAATGGATCTTCTTTGGACACTTCTGTGGAAAGAAGTGTTTCAAACTGACAGCATTCATTTTTTTTTTAGGAAATTATCAGCATATACTAGTTTGGGATTTCTATGTAGTCATCATAGCTCCAAAAGATCTCATCTTTCAGGCTTAAATCTTAGAGTGTGATCTGGGCAGTGGGCCTGATTCTGGACAGTTTCTCTTGCCAGTCTTGATCCATGAGGATTACACTTAAACCTTTTTAAAACTAACTCAAACAGATTTGATTCAATATCGGTTTGGTGCAGGTATGATAAAAGTCTTGTTTGAGGCTTAAATTCAGTGCCTCTGCATCCTGTGGTCAGAATATTGTACCTATTCTGCTGCCTTTTCCTGCCTCAAGTGCTTAGAGAGGGCTAACTGCCCTCATGTAAAGGATATTACTGTACACAGTGAATATTAATAAAACAGACAAAGGGTGAAGTGTTTCTGATAATGTGTGTGGGTCTTGACAAACAATTTTGCAACTGATAGTGATGCCAGGATTTGATAAAACTTACTGCCCAGAAAGTCGTATGTCTTAATTGTTGAGGATACGGATACTTTTTCGGTTGTTTTTCTGTGGCTTCATGGATATTTTTTGTTGGTATTTTTAAAATCTCTTATATCTTCTTTCCATGCTTAAAAACACTTTGATTGTGTGGTAATTACATTAATATTTTAGGCAATAACAGTGAAGAACCTTGTGAAACAGTAAGAAATTTCTTGAACCAGTTTGAGGGCTAGGTGATCTGTCAAGTACTTCTCAATTTCTGCATATAAACTTTGTAATTAACATTTATCAATCTTTTTGACTACTCTGTAACTTTTTAACCCAAACAAATTAACTTGGAGGCAGGGGTAAAATGCTCTGGCTCCCTGTGAGACTTGCACCACAACATCATGATGTGGTGCTCTTTGTCCACAGCTAGTGCTGTGTGGTTTCAGCTGCCAGAGATAGATGATCTGCTGTCCTTGGCCTGTCACACAGGCCATTCACTATCAGCTGTGGAAGAGGAAACCTGGTAAACTGCTGCTCTTTAGAAGACTGTTCCACATTATAAGCCTCCCATGGAGAGCTGGGCAGCAAAGAGGGCTCAGGGTCTGATTAACAGTCTGACATCGGCCTGCTCTGTTGGGTCTCCAGTAGCCTCTTCTGGTGCCATAAGCTCCTTGGGACCCAACTGAAGCCATGGAATTTTTTGGAAGAAAATGGGGATGCATGTGTATTTAAAATAAAACAACACTATTCAGGTTTTCTGTTCTACCATCAGATGCTTTAAATGAGTCATTTACTGGATAGAAATGGAAAAATGGTGCACCTGGATGTCTCTTTGCTAATCCAGTGATGCCACAGATTAGTCGTCCTTGTCACTGTTGGTCTCACTGCAGCTTCACTGATCTTCTCTAAGGATGATACTTTGTTTCCTGTAAAGCCCTTTTCTTTAGGGATATACTGCATCTAATCCCTCGCACTGCTAGATCCATTCCTGGATAAGTGAATCTGGGTGGTGAATGCAGAATGTCATGTAAATATGCATTACTGTAGGAATTACAATTGACTGTTGATGGAGAAATATTATCCTTTCTCAGAATCAGCTAAGTTGTGTAAAAACATGCTTGTTCTTCTAGATGTAGTTTCTGGTTTGTCTGGGTCAGCTAGACTTTCAGAAGGGAGCCAGAGCAGTTGTCATTACTGGTGTGAAACTAGGAAACTCAAACTGCTGCTTTTCTTCATGTGCCTGTGCCTCTGGATTTCTTATATTTGAGTGCTAAGCCAGTTTGTCTCAAGTGGCCTTATTTTACTTTTATGGCTTGTTCTTTTACTGGCTCTACTAATCAGTCTTAAACACCAAAAGTGGTGTGAGATCATAACATTGCTAAAGGGAGAAATAGTCTTTGCAAACATAGTCATTGTTGCAATGACTATGTTTGCAATCACGGTTGCTCCAGAATTTTTTTGGAGCCACCAGACTTGAAAATTGCAGTGCTTGTTGCTCATCTCAGCTTAGGACTGAGAAGGACTAAATGAATTCTTTACTCACTGGTGAGCAGGTGGCTTAAGCCCTCACCTTGATGTAAGGAAGCTGTAGTGAGCAGAGAAAGAGAAACTTGTATTTGAAATTAACAAAACAGGGAGGGAAAGGAAGATTTCAGCTGCTGAGCTGGGGAGTAGACTTCAATTAAACTTTTATGTAATACATTATTTATGCTTTTGTAAGCAAGTGTGGAGGAGAGGACTTATTTATGGTGCTTGAAGGTCATATCTATATATTGATTTGCTGGAAGTAGCTAGATCATAAATATTCCTCATCATTTATGCTTCTAGGGATTATGGAGTTAAAATATCTCTGAAACATTGGTAACCCTTCTGCATAGTAGGTACTTTGGAGTAAGCCTTGTTTTGCCACTAATAAATTAGCAAGAAAAGCCTGCATTGGAAGTTTGCATCTCCTTGATGCAAATCCTTCTTTTCTAACATTGCTTTAGTATTTATTTAAATTGGACTATTCTGGCATGGTTCAGAATGAGGAAAAGAAAAAAATTAAACCTTAAATTGAAGAGGTAATTAGTTGTCTAAATTCCTAAAATGGAAGTTGTTTTGAAGTGAAAATGGTAATTTTGCAGATGGTAAGTGAATATACAGTTGCAGGCACATTGCATTTTTTCATATAAACTGAAGCAGACATCATCTTGAAGGCTCTTGAAGTATTATTTCTGTAATAAAGAAAACATATTTGTTTTTCTAGAATGCTTTTTATAGAAGAGGTTCTGGATTACTTAAATATGAACAATTGTTTGCTGATTGCATTAATTAACAGAAGAACAAACTAAATGGACATGACCTTTGGGCTTTGGGAAACCTTTTTCTAGAAAACTGGCTGTGAACTATTTTGAGTGCGAGAGAGAAGGGGCAAGGAATGGTTAAAAAGTTACTGTGTCTATTCAAAAAGTTATTTTTCTTTTCTTTTTTCAGAGACAATAAATCTGAGATTTTACTGGGTAAACACTTTTTGTTAAAATGCTTATATAATTAAACATTCAAGGAGATGAATTATTTAATTTTATGTCAATGTCTAGGGCAGTATTTTCCAAAATCCACTTGGAAGCAAGTCAGAAAATCTCCTTGACTTGAATTATTGGTAGATTTTGTTTCAAAATGTTTTTAAGTGTAAAAGGGGAGAGGGGGAAAATGTCTGAAACCAAATCCTGAATTGCCCGTTAAACTGTATGCTGAGTATAGGTGGAAACAAATTTTTGTTTGACCCCTGAATTAAAAGTATTTTTAGCAGTTCTCATTGAGTAGCCTTGTTTGTAGAATGTTCACTAATAACCAGATATTCTCTTTATTCCCCCAATCCTTTGTTTTTGCTAGTGTTTAAAGAGAGAGCAAATTTATTAAGCATGCTCTATCAACACTGAAATTAAAGTAGAAAAGGACTATTAAGTCATCCAGTCAGATTTCCTCTTAAATAATATTTGATTGACTTTTTTGTGTATCCTTAAGAAAAATTGTGGGAGTACTGGAGCACTGCTCCTATAAAGACAGACGGAGAGGTATCTTTTAGCCTGGAGCAGAGAAGGCTCTGAGGAGATTCTTATAGCAGCCTCCCAGTACCTACAGGAAAACTGGAGGGGACTTTCTACAAAGGCATGGAGGAATAAGACAAGGGGCAATGACTTTAATCTGTAAGAGGACAGGTTTAGCTTAGACATTAGGAAGGAATTCTTGACTGTGAGGGTGGTGAGGCACTGGAACAGGTTGCCCAAAGAAGCTGTGGATGCCCTATGCCTGGAAGTGTTCTAGTCCAGGTTTGATGAGGGTTTGTGCAACCTGATGTAGTGGGAGGTGTCCCTGCCCATGGCGGAGGTTGGAACAAGACGGTCTTTAGAGGTCCCTGTCCAACCTAAACCATTCTGGTTCTGTGAAAAGAGTTTTCTTGCCTGACTTTTTTCTTAATTAAAAAAAAAAAAACAGAACCAAGCAACCAAAACCAGCTTCTGTGATATTTAGGTATTTGTCAGGTAACTATCGAAGAGTTACATAAAGCTCCTCTTCTATTTTTTAGCATATTATGCTGCATTTTAGAAGCTTCCAATCTGCAATGCAAGGCAGAGAACAGCTGAACAATGAAAACTCTGCTGTAGTAAAGCACTAATGTGTTTATAACACTTACATATGTTCACTTTTAAGGATGAGGGTTGTGGGAGGAGGAAGCATCATCTCAGTGATGGGAGGCAGCTGGAGGGGATTAGCAACGAGGTGTGCTCTGGAGGAACAGCACCAGGAGGAATTAACTTCTTAGCAGAAGAGGGTAATCTGGCCCAGCATGGTGTTACTGGGAAAGCAGAAAGTTTCAGAACATGTCAATGCAAAAGTACAGAACAAGTTTGCTATGTGCCAACACATGCTGTTTTAAATCTTGTGCAAGTTTTTTCTAATGAGAGACAAAGCAGTGTGAAGGAAGTAGAAACAGAGTAAAGTCCAGTGACCTATTCATCTTGGTGAAGTCTTGATTCTGGACTGTTGCCTGTGTGAGAATGAGACTTGTGGAATCATTGGGAGTTAGAGGAAACACCTTGTGAAGGTGTTGCAGATGGCTGTGCTGTAGAAGGCATTGTGGTGTTTTTTTCGTACCTTGACATGTTTCATATTGTTAGGGAAAAGATACAGTTAGTTGCACAGACTGTCTATTTCTTTGGAACTGGGGCAGTTTCCACAGGAAATCACACTACTGTCTAATCCTTGGGCTTTAGCTCCAAATTTTATTGATGGAAGCTGATAAAATATATTGAAAGCCTCAAGAAAATGCATTTGGGGAGCATCAGGGACCAAGATGCTGGGTTTGTAGCTAAAGCATATGGAATAAGCCTTATTTTTAACTGTGGTGCTTGCTTGCTGTACTGAATCAAAAGCAGTACTGAGTAGTTTGTGATGCTTTTCTGTAATTCTTGTTTTTAGTAGACTTACTCTGGTGTGCCATTGCATCCTGTTTCTTCAATGTGCAATGAATGACTGAAAGCAAATCATATTTGGTGGTAGAGGTCATGTGGAAGGAAAGCTGTGTCCCCAGTTCCAGGACAGGGATGACTGTCTGCTTTACAAAACAAAAAACCCCAAAGCAACACAAAACAAAGAAAATCCTTAGGAACATTTAGTGCATGCAAAGTCCTGAATGGTGATTATGTGAACATATTTTTTCTGCTACAGTCCTTGCTTCATTTGCATGACATGTGCTGGTTATGTTAGGTTCCAGTTAATTTTAGTGACATATTTGAAATTCTCAGAAACATGTGAAGGAGGAAGATACAGACAGGTGTTTGCAAGCCACTTGGTTAGCGGGGCTTTAATATTTTATTGGTTGTCAGCTGTGGTAGAGATTTTCATGTGTGCGCCCAGCCTAGACAAATTGCAAAGTAAAATTCACTGGCTGAAATTGCTATGAACGTACATTTATTCTTCACTCTCTTTAAGTGTGTTCTCAGCTGTTAGTAAATCACACAGTGCTGTGCCTCTGTCTTGCTTGACCCAAATTCACCAAGTTCGACACGGTGATTTAAATTTGCTTGATTTCTTCATTATCTGGAGGTGGGCTTTCTTTTTATTTGACGATTTTAAAGAAATGGGCTGTTTTCAGAGATGGTAACAGAATCCTGTTTGACAAGAAATGTTTCCTTCTAAAAACTATTGTCAGTCTGCTTCATCTGCCTCTGCTAATTTTTTGCCAGGCCTAGCAGAGGGATAGCTTCCTGTAGCAGGCTTCCTAATGTTTTGGATCTGACCCACCATTTATGAGCCACGAAAAAGCTGCTTTAAATGACTGTTCTTACTCTCTTACCTGCTAACATGGTACTTGGCTAGATAGCCTAGTCTGGCAGCCACAGCAGAAAACACTTGCCCAGCTCTGGAGGAGTTACTGTCTTTTATTGGTGCAAAATATTGGAATACTGGTGGACCACTAATTTATTTTTTAAAAGTGGTTAGGAAAGGTGAGTGGGGATGCTTGTTGAAAAGAATATGAATGGGGAATAGTGTGCTTCAGTAAGTTGGTATCTCGGTGATGAAGGAAGCAGAGTAGGTTGTAACACTAAGTACAGGCTCAATAAAGAAGTGTTATTTCTGGAAATGGTAAGGATCAATGTAAGAGAAACAGCAGTACCCTTCCCATTGCTTGGCGTTTTAATCAAGAATAATACAGAGTCATTGTAAGGCATGATATCTACTGTTTTCTAACTTTTAAAATAAATAGAGAAACTGTCCTCTGCAGGTCTTGCAGCTTTCTGAATTTATATAACCTTGCTACAAAGGCCTTTGTTTTGTCTTTTAATGTAGAAAAGTATTTATTCTGAATATAGCTTACTGCTTTAGGATTTTTTCTTAAAATTGTTTGTCATTTGAAATATAAAATGAATTTTCATGCTTTTAGGCAATCCCTGTCCAGCAAAGGCTAAAAGGCCAATTTGCTACAGGAATTAGGACCTTGCCTTTCTCTGCTGAGTACTTGGTTGAAATCAACAAAGTTTTGCTGGCCATGGCTGATGTTGAACTGCTGCTGAATGCACCAGAGCTAAATACTGGCATCTATGAGGATTTTTCAGCTCAGGAAGATGCACTTAAGGTACTGCATGCCTAAGCATTATATTCAGAGCGGATAGGGGAAACTGCAGAAGAAAGGCCACCATCTTTACAACTGTATTGCTATATTTATGGTTTTGCTTGGTATATACAGGATCAATAGGCACTGAAAACTAAAAAATGACAGTTCTGTTGGCTAATTTGTTTTACAATGCATAATCAGGATACAAAGTAGAGCTGCATGAAAACTGGGTGGGAGGTTGAGGGAGCAAGGTTTGATTTGTTGTAGACACTTGTATTTTTCATCATAGTCTACATAACACTTAAAAAAATGCTAAAGCCAATCTCCTTACATTCCTGCTTGATCACCTTAATACAGCTGCTGTTCTTAGGTCATGTGAAAATAATTGCTCACCTAAGAAGAGGAGACGGTCATTCTTGATTCTTGACTTTTTATGAAGCTATATATGAGGCCTCAAGATGATGGTACTGTTCTGGTTAGCGAAACAGCAATATTCTTTCAGCTTTAAGATCCCCCTTCTTATTGTCAGCCAGTGGATTTACCTGTGTGATTAACAATGAGGAAGTAGTTAAGGACCTGGCCTTTTTCAAAAGGGGATAAAGAAATTATGTTTGAAAATACTGAATCTTGCTGTCATATATGAGTTGACAATGTAGAAGTCTGAGTTCTGGTTAATTCTTAGCATACCAAAGAGTGCAAACTGATTCCCCTAGAAAACATCCATTGGAGTTGGGAATTGCACACGGTGTGGTGCAGTGTAGGTGTACCTTTCTGGACTGGGAATCATAGCGGGGTCCATGTGTCATAGCTGAGGTGTAGTTAGGCTTTGCCTCTCACCAAGAACTACATTAGCTGTTTCTGCAGCTGCTATACAGGTCCTTTAAAAGCTTTTTAGAATTCCAGTCCACTTTTCTTTCTGCTGTTTACATGCTTCCATTTTTCATGTTTCATATTTTTACATATTTTATGAAAGCAAGTATGGGAATGGCCAGCCATTGACCAAGTGGGTAGCCTTTGTTTCATTGATGAAATTCTCTTGTCCCTGCTTACTCTGCTTCTGTGCTGCCTTGAGTGCAGTTGGTAGGGTTTATGTTAAGATGGGTTTAAAATACTTCATTTTGGTGCAGGTGTCTCATCTGATTTTGAAGTTTTGGTATATTCTAAGGATGTTTTCAGAAAAAGCAAATAGCAGAGCATAGAATTTTTAGAAGCATTACTGTTTTAAATTCAAAAAGATAAGTAAATTCCACTGCCTGCATGGACTGTTTGTCCTCCGAATACCAAGGCAGTCTTATGACAGTATCTGCTTTAAAGGAATTTTCACATCATAGTTCAATGGTATTTGAAATTGATTACTTTAGCTTTGTCATTTAAATCTAAAACCTTTATGCTTTTGCAGTTCTGTGCATATGGGAGGTTACAATGAAGCATGATAAAGTCACATTTTGTGATCTATTTTATTACATGGGGAAAGAGTATGTACAGTGTCTTCATGACATGGGCAGATTTGTTTAATAATGAAAATAGTGTTGTTTTGAGAAGCATGGTGTGTCCCTTTACCTTAGGGACAAATTAGATATATATGAAATATTTCATCCTTTTCATAAAAACCTGGAAAGGACACATGCTTAAAAGGTGAGATGAGCTATTCAGTTCATTTGCTAAAACTCATTAAAACTGTGAACTGCTGATACTGGTGGTCATGGTCTTATTGTAGATGCTGATTTTTGGAACAGAATTTTGAAAAGATTACTTTTTGGTATTTTTCTTTTATTTCCTGCTGGTGTTGACTTTATTAGTGTCTTGTCATTACTGTGCTTGCAGAACATAAAAGATATTTTGGATAAACTTGGAGATCAAATTGCAGTCATACATGAAAAGCAGCCTGATGTTATATTGGAAGCATCTGGACCTGAGGCAATACAAATAGGAGATGCACTAACACAGCTGAATGCAGAATGGGACAGAATTAATAGAATGTACAATGATCGTAAGTGGTAAGTCAAGCATGATTGGTCTCTGTGGCCATGTGATAAATGCTTTATGTAGGTGTTTGTATAAGTGTTTTTCAAATGTACCTTAATGATGAGGATGATTTTGGGAGTTATCAGCTTCAATATGTTATGACAAAATAATTTCCACAATTATTGAATATTGAAACCGTTAACATGGAAATTGTAGTTTGGCTGCTTTTATGAAGTTGATTGTTTCTACTTTATGAAATAGAAGGTTTTTAAAACAAAACATAAACTTTTAGTTTTGTAAAGGTATTGTAAAGCAAAATTCTAGAAGAATAATGCTGAGTAGGACATTTTTAAACAAAGAATTCAAGGCTGATTTTTGAAGGAAGGAAGCAGTGTGAAAGAATGGGGTCTTTAAAATACAGCACCTATAATAATTGACAATAATATTTGTTGTAAGTAATTGAAGATGAGAGACGACCTGATTAGAAAACCTTGTGGTCAAGAAAACAAGGGAATACTAAAATCAGTGCTTAAGAAGTATGTATTTCTTATTTCCTTCTCACAAATAGCTTGGGGGAAAAGTTTGATTTCTCCCCACCCCTTCCAGGAGATACTCTAAACTTTTTACCTTATCTGAATCAGTTTTAAGTGTTTAAAATCAAACTTGGAAAAGTGTATTAGATGGGTATTTTAAGTTGGAATTTGTAAAAGTGTGAAAGTATGTGTTCAAGAAGTTACCACTAAGCTGAAGGTGCTCACACTGCAAGCAACAGTGGACACTGAGATTGCTGCTATGCAAAAAAACCCTTAATGTCTGAAAATTATTCTGTAAAATTCAAAATTAAATGCAAGGCTTATACTGTAGTTAATTTGCTTTTACAGTATTTCCTTTTCAATAATGGTATCAGCTAATGGGTAATGCAGAAGTTTTGTAGAGCATAAAGTAATGCCTAACCATGCTTACTTGCTTTGTAGCACCAGAAATCTGATATCAAACGTATATGGTAGTGTATTTTGAAGAGATGTTTTTAGGAAGAATGTGTATTACATAAGCAGATGTTTTCAACTCTTTCTCACAGGACTTGTATATGTCTAGGAATATAAAAATCAGTTGGTGGTCTCATCTACATAGAGACTTCCAGAAATTTTGGGCTCCTGGATCGGTGAAAGATCAAGATTCCTAGTAACTCAGCAGGCAGTGTTGTTTCACTGTGGGTTCTTTAATTAGAAAACAGTGATGCCAGCAATGTACCACTTTCTGTGCTCTTGCTGGGTGCTCCTGGTCACCTGCTGAATTTGGAGACATCTGCTCCAGAATGTGGTGCCCAGCCATATTTATATGCCTGCAGCTATTTGATTGTCCTCATAGATACTGTATGCACTAAGCTTTAGTTATGCCTATTTTTCCACTTGTAACTTACTTGAAAAGCTTTAACAGTGTTAACATTTTGTAAGTATGGGTACAGTTTCATTTTCTACTCAGATTTGCTTTGATCAAGTAGCCAGAGCTCTCCAGAAACGCAGTAGTCTTATTGGAAAAGGTAGGTGTATCAAAGAGTAAGTTCAATGTTAAGGAATAAGTGGCAAAATACAATAGATTACCTCTTCAGTCACTCTGCTAATACACATTAATCTTGAAGTTCGTTAAGTTTGTAAAGCTCTGCATATTAATGAGAATAATATTGGGCTTTGTTTTCATACAAAAAGGGCTACTGGACTAGCAATTTAGATAAATGATATGTAGCCTTCTGAATATATAAAACGCTGCAATTTTAATAGAAGCATGCACTTGGATCAATGAAGACATTATTAATTGAATGTTAAGATGACATTAGTATTTTTATACCCTTTTTATACCTGTTACAAAGAAGAATTCTTAGCCAAGTTTAATCTTGCTTTTCGTAGTGTTGCGTGAAGTATAAGCCAGACAACTATCCCCTTAATCATCTTTGGCTTTTTTCTGTTTCTGGAGTGGGTGGAGATTTTTACAAAATTAGGGGAAGCAGCACCTGAAGCCTCTGGCAAAAGATTGACTTGGTTTTCAGAGGTAGTAAAGATTTTGTGATTGAATGCCAGCTAAGTAGTTAAAACCTCTGATAAATGCTCTGATGAAGCCAAGCACAACTTGAATAAAACTTTGCTTAACAAAGCTTCTAAGTAGTCAGCTAAATCCAGCTGACTACAGTTGGAGTTGAACATGTGTAGAGTTAAGTGCGTGTGTTTTGTGTGTATACATGGACTTAATGCTTTGAGCTGTTTGTAGCAGTGCTGGTTTTCTGGTTCTGGTCCTTTTGCTATGGGTTTCCCCCCAGTGCTAAAAGTCTTGATGACTTGGGAATGAGATGTGGTTTGGAAAGAGTGGATTCCTGCCGAAGAGGCAAAGGATAACCAAGTTTTGGTCCAATAGTTGCAGGAATTTGGTACTTTTAGCTTTCAGCTGAGGCATTCTGTAGGGAAACAGCAGCACATGCGTCTGACTCAAAACTGGAGTGAAACTTTGCTCATTGCTGAAAATACTGGAACTGTAGTTTCAGAACCGAAATGGCATAAGTTAAAACTTCATATCTCAGTGTTCTCCTCTGAAGTTTTAAAATTCTGTGTTCTGAAAAAGTCATGTGGTAAAAACCTTTAATTTTTAAGGAGGCCAATAAAACATTCTTTTAATCTATTTTAAGTGCTTAGAGTATATCTTCTCATTAAATGTGGAATGAGTTACGGTCATGAGACAGTGACTGAAAGGTACATGAGAAATAAAGGGAGATTGAGATTTGGGGTCAGTCTACAGGTTGGTCTGAGGTAGTAAATCAAGGTATGTGCCAGAAACTGAAATAGTAGAGCTAGGAGATAACGGTAGAAAAACTTCAAGTGGAGATTTTTAAGACATCTTTACTGGAGTTGGTCAATAATCATCATAATACCAAAAAAGCTCGGTATGTGTCAAGAAATGTGGATTTTTTGTAAAATGAGATTTAGTTTTCATGAAAATGATCTCGCTAGGGAATCTGGGATTGTTGACTTTATTTAGTGAAAGAAATAGTTGCAATGGTAACTCTTTAAAATTCTGTTTTAGATATCTTTGTTATGCTGCTAATTTCAGATTGCCTCTATATATGCAATAACCCTGGAGTCTTTACTGTTGCAATTAATTGCAGTTGTTGCAATAATGGGCTGCAAATGATATCGTTCCTCAGTCAAACCAGAGGGCCCTCTGATTAACAGTAGTCTGGGCCTCTTACATGTTTAAAGATGACTGTTTCTATTAGTTGGGGAGAGTTAACAATTAACAAATAGAAAGCAAGCCACTCTGTTCCTTTCTGACATGTTTTTCTTGCACTCTTACTTTGTTAGCTTGTTAACACAAGAGAATTCTCATTTTATTAAAAACTAGCTTTCTGACTGTGGAATTCTGCCTGTTCCGTGCTAGAACACGTTGCCCATCAAGTTAAGCAACACAATAATTTGAGGCTCCAAAGATGATGACAATGAAGTATCTGGTAAATTATTGTGGGATTAAATAGTGTAAAACCTACTTATGCATGCTCACTGGTAATACTGTGTAATCAAATATATAATCTATATAATCAAATTTACCTTCACTTAAGTTCTGGGCATCAGCATCCCATAGCTTATGGAGGAGAAAAAAAAGTGAGCAATTAATCATATTTCATGTTTCATGCAGTCTGATAGCTGGTGTTTCATGATAAAGAAGGAAAGGGTTCTGCAGACCAGTTTGATGTAGCTAATGAATCTTTATTTTTTCAGTGATAGAAACAACAGTTTGCTTAGGACTGCCCTTTCTTCCTTCAACTGGAAGTTCATGGCAGTCTGTGCTGTTGGCTTGCACCAGCTGCTACTGTGCTGGGACGCCTTCAGTACTAGGGCTTGGTTAACCAGGCTGTGTTAGTCCTCCTGTTCTGCAAGGCAAACTTCTGCTCCCTGGAGTGGGATTCTTAGCCTTCTTATGGAAACAGTTTGGATAACTTTTGAATCCTTGTTTCCCCACAGTTGCTTCGATCGAGCGATTGAGGTGTGGAGGCAGTTCCACTGTGACCTCGGCGATCTCTCCCACTGGATAACGGAGGCTGAGGTGTTACTGGCTGATGCCCGTGGGCTGGATGGCAGCCTGGAGCTACAGGCAGCTGGGCTGCACCAGCAGGTAGGTGGGATCTGGGCAGAAAATGAGCAAGCTGGAAAAAGCCTGGATTTTTGTCTAAAATTGTAGTTTTATAGAAAGACATGGATTTGCAGTGAGGCTGTGCAATTACACTTCAAAAAGCAGTAACTCTTAACATTTCTATTTTGGATGCAGTTTCAAATTTATTCTCAGAGAAGAGCTCAACTCCTGCTTATAGTATGGGGTTTTATGATCACTCTTAGTATGGATGGGTTTGAGATAATTTGTTAATTCAAATGTTGGCATAATTTATGTCAGTTTATAAGTTTTGTTACAGCTTCAAAAATACATTAATCAGATTAAAAATCCAGTAAATGATTTCACTTACTTTTGACTCATAATTTTAAAAAAGGACCCCAAAGAAGGTCAGTTAGAATGTAGCAAATTATTTAGTTAAACAAATGACTTTTGAAGATACTGCCTTGTATAAACAGTCCAGAAAAAGAGAAGATTCCAATTACGAGGGTCTTAAGTTTGATTTTTTTTTTTCAGATTTTGATTATTGAATTTAGTTCCCTGATATCTTTTTAGTTATTTTACTTCCTTTTAAATAAGGAGAAGAAAGCATAACTTTAAGGATCAGATTTTTTTTCTTTTGAGAATATTAGTTATCCAAGTGTCAGATGAGTGTTGTGAAAGAAAAGTGAGTTCTATCTAAGACACAGCTTGTGTTTTATCCTTGTTGCTGCTTGAAGTTTGCTTCTAGGGCATTTCACTTCTCTTTCTTGAATCATCTTATTCCTAATCTAGTTGCAAAGAAATTTTTGCTAACAGTGTAAGATTTTTGTAGTTGTTAGGGATGTTTAAAGATTTAATCTTGACATCTTCTGATTTCCTTTAGTTTCATGGATTTTCTGTGATGTCTAGGACCATGGCAGCACTGCCATAATTATTCTAGCTAAAATACTCTGAAGGTAAAGACATATCTGGGGTATAGATTATGAAAAGAAAAGTCATACCATCTGCTAGAACCACTAGGAAGTGCTGTACATTAAGAGAAAAGGAATCAAATATGAGTGTAGATTTTAGCACTGATGGCTTAAATGAATTCTTGTGATTCTCTGTAGTATTTGCAGCCTATTCTGTGTTGTCACTGTCTATGACTCTCAGAAAATTGAATTAGATTAAATAACAGAACATTAATAACTTTATCAACAGCATCCGTTTCTAAGTAAGATAGTGTTAAGTGCCTGTTTTGGTAAAATAATATGCACCCAGGAGTCATCCTGCATATCATGAGTCAGATCAAAGTCACTTTAGGTGAGTAATAAAATTCTGTGTGGCTTTTATGTTTCTGACAGGAACTTGAAGAGGGAGTCAGCAGCCATCAGACGAGTGTTGCAGTATTGAACAGGACTGGGGAAGGGATCATACAGAAACTGTCTGCTACAGATGGGAGCTTCCTACAGGAGAAACTGGCAGGACTGAATAGACGCTGGAAAGCAATCATGACAGAGGTCATGGATAGACAACAGAGGTAATAAGTTAATCAAAAATTTGGATGTCTGACCAGCTGCAATAAGTAGAATTTCATTTAGTAGACTCTGAGAGAAAGTACATTCTACTGCACTCTGTCATTCATGTGAATTTTCCTAATGTTCAGAGCTCTGTTTTGAATTGTCTTCTAGAAAAAATTTCTCATAAATCTGCCTGCAACTGACTGCTTAGTAAGTCTTTGTTTAGTACAACTCACAAAATGACTACCACAAAACTACTTTTCGTACGGTTTTCCTTCCTTTTTAAAATAATTTCTTTATAAAGCCAGACTTTTTAGGAAGAATTGCTCAACTACTTTGTCTGGCTGAAGCTGAACTGTAAGTACATTTTGTTAATTTTTATTTATCATCAACAAAGATACACTTTGAATTGAAACAAGTTGTATTGTTCTTGAATTTCCGCAGTATTATAAACTAAGATCTTTATGTAATTACATGTTTTTAACATCTCCTGATACATTTAGAAATGTAATAGGATCTTGCTTGATTATTTAGTTTGAGAAATTTCATTAAAGTTTTGTGCAATTTAGTGAAAGTATTAAATGTCTGTAAAACCTCCAAGGGAAAAATTCAGTGGCCTTATGACTTACAATGATTAGGCCTGAAAGAGTTGTCATTACTATCACTTACATTTAATGTTTCCTGCAGTCTTTTAAAGTCTGTTTTGTGACTTTGGAACTGAAATTTTTCTCTTGTTAAGGCAGCAGTATTTATTTGCAAATGCCTTACATTTTAATGATGATGGTAGAATCTTTTGACAATGAAAATAAATCCTTTAAAGTGCTCGGAGCACTGAAAAGCACTTGACTGTGGCATCAGAAGTAATGCAGGACTGATGTTCTGGACTTTTTGTTTCACTTTTTAAGGCTAAAAGGAGAGGACCAGCAGCTGATAGAGTACAGAAAGAAGCTTGATGAGCTGCGTTGTTGGTTGGAAAACGTAGAAAATGCTCTGGACACAAGATTTACATTCAACCATGAGGAAAACTTGCAAGAGTTACAGGCAAGATTGATTAGTTTGTATATGAGTATACATCTGTATGTCTTATGTAAAGCATCAGGACATGGCTTTTGAGGAGGGGAATAGCCAAAGAAATACTATGGTTGTGTGAGACAATTTTGTGAGATTACTTACACAGGCAAGATGCCCCTCAAAATGAAGTTGGGTTGAGTTGATAACTGTTACGTAGCCAGAAGGTGATGTCTGGGTATAAGACAGTAAGAAATAAATATACTACTGATAAAATTTAGAAAGTAGAATTTTACTGGAGATGATGTGTATGTGTTAACTTTATAAGTGCTAAAACCTATAGGAAAAAAGGTAACCTTAAATGGTAAGTAAGCACCATTGTCCCATTTATGGGGCAGTTGTAATACTTTCTTCTGTGTGTAAGATTTTATTCAGTCTGTTTTTTAAACTGTAAAGGCTTTGTCCATTTCAAGTAAGTTGTGTGCATATGTATGTATTTTTCCTGTTTATTTTGTGTCTGGCTTCGACAACAAAAGATCTTTAGTTTGTAGGATGTGTGAAAAAGAATATTCCTCTTGTTCTTTTAGGATTTCAGAAACAGTCAGTCCAACTAACAGGCTTGCTCTTATTTTAAAAATCATTAATTTATAAAAAGGCAACAAAAAAGCCATTGAAACCCCAACCAACCTCTTTTAGACCAAATCTAGGTGGGAAGTCTTGAACAAGTGTGTATAAATGATGGAAAGTAGTTGCAGTTGTATTTGCTTAAACAAATTGAGTCATGTCAGTTGAATATTTGCTGCCTGACTGTCAGAGTGTAATTTTTCTTGTCATCTACCTTAATATAAATGCCAGAAGTGAAAGGTAGTAAATGTTTCAATAATTTCTAGATCAAGCATAGGAACCTAAACAAAAGCTTTTCTGTTTATGTTCAGAGAAATGCTTAATATTGGTGTTAAAGCTTTCCTCCTCCTTTACTTAAGAATGTATGCATTTTATTTCAGTCTAAAACTCTTCTGTCCATTTTAGGTCTTAAATGAAGAGATGGAAGTACTGGGTGACAAACTGGAATGGCTGAACAGAACTGAACCTGAAGTGCTGTTGGATAAAAATGTTGATCTTCAGGAAAAAGACAAACTTTCCGATTGCCTGCAGTCCCTCAATGTGAGGTGGAATAAGGTGTGCATGTCTTCTTACCTGAGGTTGAAAATACAGTGGAATACTTGGAATGGTTGTTTTTCTTTTCCTTTTCATGTATCTGTGACATGTGGTATGTACATAAAATGATTTGGAAATCATGCAGGCATGGTCAGGAAATGTACCCCAAACCATTTACACATGAAAATACTGATGGACATTTTTTCCATCAGATAGAGTTAATTTGGTTAGCTTAGGTTTTTCTGGGTTTTTTATTTTTATTTTTATTTTTATTTTTTTTTAGTTTGCATTGGCTTTTTTTTGAAAGATGGATCAAAAATATCAGCTAGATAAAAATACTTTGCTTATTTGAGTCAAACAGTAATATATTACCTTGAAATTGAGAGTTAGAATAAATCTTTGCTATGTAGGAAAGTTGGCTGTTTGTAGCAGTTAAGAGGAAAATAAATGAAGCTGTGGTAAAGTTTAGTGAGAAAACCTTATCAAGTGTGTCTGGGATTCTTCTTAAGCATAACTACTGTAAAGTAGAAGCTCCTGTGTTCAATCTCATTGGCAAGGCTGTTTGGAGTAAAACAACATTTTTTCCAAGCAAAGCCTGGATATACAAATGAAAAGGAGTTATTTGAGATTATTTTATAGATGACAGAAGTAAGAATTTATTGGAGAAAGGGGCTTTTGATAGTTTAGGGGAAGAAAAAACAGATGTGTTTTTACCAACTCAGCCATGAAAACAGGGCTTCCCCACTGCTTTGTATACTACATTTCCATTACTGCCATTTAAAACTTTTAAAAAGCAAATAGGCAGATTTGTTTTCAATACAATGGAGTTGTAACATTTTTTCCTTTTTCCATCAGTTCTGTATTTCTCTACTTTTGTGTGACTGATCATGCTTTGTGTCATCTTTTCTTCAAAGTATATTCAAATAATGAGTTACAATTTTGGTGCTTAGCCAGTAAAAAACATGTAAACTACTTGTCTACAGCTATTTATTTATTTCTTTTCAATATTTAGGTATCATACTGGGATGGATTAAAAAACCACTTTAGTACCTCTTGAAGTTTTCATTGTTTTTTAAAGGATACCTTCAAAAAAATAATTGAAATATATTTGAGGCATGGTGTAGAATATTTTGTCTTTCAATAAGAGATTACTTTTCTGCCATTACTATAGGTTGTGTTACTGTTTTTATTTTTCTCTGCTGGGCTGTAGGTGTTCAGAGAAGTGCCTGACAAAGTGAGAGAATTGGAGGCATTTGTTGGGCAGTCCCGTCTTGTTACAAAGACAAAGACTTCTGGTGAGTGATTGATCCTTCTGTTCTGTTTAATTGTCTTGAGTTTAATCCTGTTTGCAGTCGAAAGTAGTTAAAAAAGGAAAAAAAAAAACTCTATGAACTTGGGCAAATATAAATAAGAACTGTTGAACCATCGTGCTGTACTTGAGGCTACCTTCACACCACTATGGGAGAGAGGGAATATTTGGGTAGGAAAGAAGTCACTCTGCTGTTCAGGATGGGGGGAATCTTGTGGAGTTCCTCTTGGAGTTTTGAAATGGAGAAAATTTTAGTAAAGCTGAGGCCGCCTCATCAGGACTAGGTACAGAGTAAAAACCAAAATAGCTGTGTTTGTGACAGTCTGGTTTCCTGTGAATTTGTGGTCATGCCTTTGACTAATTAAGATCCACTATAAGCTTTCCATACAGCTAATTATTTGTAAAGTATCTCCTGCTTGCAGATTTTTTGCAGTCCTATGAATAAAGGCCATTCTGCTTCTTTTGGCTCAGTTAGGGACACGGATGGGTCTCCCTTATCTGTTAGATACTCACCTTCCTGAATATCTTATGGAAAGCTGTCTAAATATATGTTTTAGTATTAGACACTGACACTGGTCATATTTTCAAGTTATTGGAGACAGTTTAGCAGATACAGATTGTAAACAAAATGCCCAGGTCTCCCTTTTGTAAATATAGGTAAAAAAGAGCCTTTACCTGAAAGAATTTGCAACTCAAACTTCAGTGAATTAATTCTAATTTTTTTTTTAAATTTCAGCATCAGTAAACAAAATTTGAGGCTAACCAACTTCTCTTTGTTCCTTTCAAAACCTTGAATTCAGCTTGTTCTCCTTTCATATAAGGTGCTTGTTAAACAAAACTCCTGTGTTTCATTGTTTGTGGGAAGTGTGAAATATTCATACTCCAGCTTGATGTAACTTAATGTCTCTTGGAACTAGAACACAACTTCTGGAGTGAATCTTAGTATTCATTCAGCTCATTCCTCACTTCTTTGTTGTGTCAGGATAAAAAGTTAGAAAGGATGCGACTGAAGTAGTGGGCATCTGTCCCTTCCTCAGAGAGTTGGGTAATGCCAAGTCCATGAAGCATCTGTTGCAGAAGCTTGACTTGTGCCTAAGTGAATTCTGAGCCAAGAGTGGAGAAGACCTTTTTGCTACATAATAGAAAACTGTGGAAGACAATTTTAGATGTTTATCTTAGACAAAAGTATTGATTTTATGCTTAATAAGGGTCAGTTCCCTTTTGTGTCAACAAGTGTTTCATTTCATTCCATTAGATTTAATGTAATTTTGTCTTTGCAAGTTTTCATCTTGTTTATTTTGAATTTAGGCTGAATCATTTGTGTTAGTCTTTTTGGAATACAGTAAAAAAAAAATAGATGCTTAAAGGTGCAAAAGGAATTTTTTATTACTCAGCTTAAAAATTGTTAAAATACAATTTTTGCTGTGCTCTCTCTGTAGATGCTGTTGCATATTTATAGGACTTATAAAAACCCCCCTGTAATTCCAAGAACTGCTCGTGTGGCCCTGATTACTTTTTCTTTAACAGAACCCCCACACTCTGTTTCAGATATCCAAAAGGTGGTGCTAGCATCTTCTTCATTGGAAATTCCTGTTCAGACTCAGCAGGCTTTGGAGCTTTCTGCACCTGCTGATCTGGACAAAACTCGAACTGAGCTGGCTGACTGGTTGGTATTGATTGACCAGATGCTCAAGTCAAACATAGTCACTGTGGGAAACACTGAAGAGATCAACCGGACCATTGCAAGAATGAAAGTATGTGGTTTCGTGAAGACTAATAGAAAATTGTCTCACATTTTAATAGTTTTTACATTCAGTAAAGAAATTAAAAGCAATAATGTGTGTTTAAAAATAAGGGCAAAAAAGTCCTGACTACAACTAAATGCATAACATGAAAGTTACACTTTAAATGCTGTTATTACACTCCTCTCTCCTTCAGAGCTATTTCCTGTTCATTATTGTGTCCCTGTGTGAGTTAAGCACTGTTATTTTTTTGTTTAAAACAAAGAAAATGGAGAATACCCCCCTGAAAGTGACATCTTTTGGGGATTGTATAGTTAACTTACACTGAAGACTTTGGAGCAGCTTTGCGTTTGCTTAGTGTGTGACCTTTGATTCACTCTTTACTGGTTTCTAATGGGTTTTGTTTGCTGTAGTTACACTAAACTGATTTCCAGAGACATACTAAGAGGATTAAAAGTTGTAACAAATGCTTTTGATGTAAATGTTTGTTTCTGTTGATAGCTCATGCCCTGTTGAACCATGACTAAGGGCAGTATTAGTGAGATGTATGAGGTCGTTAAGGTTCATTTTCTTTGACTTAATATCAATTAAGTGTAGAGTAAAAGCTGTAGGCTAAACAAGTGCTAAACTGCTTCTGTGAGTATCTCACATAGTCTGGAATTTGAAAGAATTAATGTGATGTACAGCAGCTTTGGAAACACTTTCTTTTAACTGTATAATATTTGTAATATGGGCTTCGGGTACATTGCCATAGTGAGAGAACAATGGTTTATAGAGCAACATTTTGTAGTCTGATTGTTCCTTCCAGTTGTTTTCCTTCTCCACTTGCCTCCTCTACCCACTGCTACTTCTGATATACATAAATGATGGCAGCTTGGTTAGTAGAAAAATAAGTTACGGAAGAGAGAAAAATAGATATTGGAAAACATTGTTCAACAGCTGTGGTAACTGTATGGTTTGTACAGGTTAACCCTCACCTCTGGATTTTCAGTAACTCTACTTTACAATATTTTAGCTTTTTAAAGCAGGGCTATAATACTGTGACAATTCAAGGGTTACAGTAGTGATGGGACCAGCTGTATACTTGTGGAGACACGTTTTTTTTTACCTACAAATGATACAGATGAATTTAACTAATTTCTACTTTTTGGACTTAAAAAAATCATATCCTAATTCTCAACAGATAACCAATGCAGATATGGATCATCGGCACCCTCAGCTTGATTCTGTTTTTACATTGGCTCAGAATTTGAAAAACAAAACTTCCAGTTCAGACATTAGGACAGAGATCACAGAAAAAAGTAAGTTTCTCCATCCTGTGTTTGCGAATACATTGTTTCCATGGCAGTAAAAAATCTCCATATCTTTTGCTTAAATTCTTGATTGAGCCTAGCTGAAGTTGCCTTCCTTGAAAAAGAAAAGAAAATTTGGCACTTAAGTGGCTTTCACTTAAACAGTCTAATGAAAATTCTTGGAACAAGAATTGCTGCTTGTTTTTTTGACTGGACATTTTTTCAAGTACGAAGGTCAATATTTTTGCTGGGATTTTGAAATATTGTGTGGAGAATTTGGCTTGCTTCACAGTCGCAGACCCAGGGATGAGGGTTTTATTTATTGAGAAGAGGATCTAATCATGCACCTTTATTTTTGTTGAACTTTGAGGAACTGGACAGTTAAAAACACGAATGGATTGACTTAGGACAATGACTTTGTGTGTGTACTTCGAAAATTGAGTGAGAGTAGAGATCGTAAGTCACTTGAAAATTTAATTTCCAATTTAAAGGCCCCTTAAATTTATTTTACTGGTACTTAAGAAATGAAATGTACAATTGTCACAATTTGAAACTGTTTTTTGAAGTCTTAAGCTTTGCTGGTTGCTAAGATTAGAAGATTCATGCAACAGGTAATACCATAGTTAGAAGTAAAAATGGAAAGATATATTTTCTTATGTTCTCCTCTGTAATGTAGTTTTCCTTTACTATGTCGACATGAATTTCTTTGGTGTCCATAAGACTTGATGGAGATGATGGGCTCAGATAGAAAGCCCACAGATGGGTGGTTTTTCTGGAGTGATGGCATCTGAACGATGAGATGGCATCTGCTGTCTGAGGTTCACAGACTATGGATTGGTGGGGGAAGTAAGATCCAAAGAAGCAACTTAGTTTTGCATCACTCAGAATGAGGGGTCATGTGGAAACTTGGGGGAGGAAAATAACCATGTAGTCCATGGATGTGGGTCAACAAGGGGGCATTGGGTCAGTCACAAAACATTCTTGATTCTTCAGAAAAGCTGAACAGGAAGTAAAGGACTGCATGTTGAAAATATAGTCATGCCCTTCCAAGGTGGGAAAAGAGAAGTTATATATGGTGCTATGGATCAGGCTTCCAGTGGATACTTTACATTTTGTAAAGATTTTCTGCCTGTCATGAAACATGAAAAAAATGAAGGTTTTGTTACTCTGACATTTGTTAAGAAAAGTTTGCTCTTTGAGGAAAAGTGAAGCTGAGGACTGCTTTATACACCTCATTGTTTAAACACTGAGTATATATAGACACCAAATATGTATCAGAATATACCGATGTCGTACAAACTTCCATGAGTCTGCTGTGTGTTGTTACACAAAGCGTAATTACTCAAATGGATAGGAGCAGAGAAGCAGAGGAAAGCTCCCTTCTCTGGAACCTCCCTTCCAGTTGCTTCAGGGACACTGGGAATTGAAAAAACAGTCTCATCAGGAATTCTTTCCAATCTGTCAGCCTGTGATATCAGACTGGTGCTCATGACAGCTTTTTCTAGGAACTTACCTCTTGAACCCACCAAATACTGAGGCTACCAGGAATTTCACTATTTTTCTGTCCTGTTTTGCTGGAGTTAAAAAAAAAGGGTAAATACGTCAGCAGTGTAGAGAGTACAGTTAACCTGTCCATTAATAAGAAAAAGTATATAAATAAGTATTTGTTCTGTAATAATAAGACTGCTATGTACATGTCAAATATCTATGCTTGAAAATTGATCCACAAGCTGCCTGTGGATTGAAGTGCATGAATTTATATTGCACAAATTATTAGGTTTGTCCACCAGCATGGTGAAGTGATGTTTACTCTGGTAAACATCACTGGTAAACAGGTGGGCTTTGCTGCCACAGTGTTTGAGGGCTTTGTGGAACTAAACAGAATATTGTTGACTGTATTAACGTTAAGAGGTTTTCTCTAGCAGATGAAGTACAATGGCTTTGTGTAATTGCAAAAGGTTAAAAAAAATTATAAAGTTCACTTAAATGGTTTCAATTTAAGCACAACCTTTGGCGTTTTTGCTTCATGGAAAATTGAAGTGACTTGTGTGTCAAGCGTGTTAATTTTCTAATAAAATTCATACTTACTGTTAAAATAAATACATTGGATGTCTTACATACTGCCTATCTCTTTCTGCTCAAGTAGAGAGATACTCAAGAAATCCCGCTTAGTCTGTTTTGGTTTTGCTTTTTTCCATTCCCTTTTACGCAACATTCTTTTTTATTACCACCTTTAGTCATATAATTTGTTCCCTATAACTGTCATGACAGGTAGTAGAGAAACCTGTTTCCACCTCTGTAGACTTTCAAGTAATACACTTTCTTCAGTGGTCTCTAAGTATCCAGGAAGAGGTGTGATACCATGCATTTCTCTCCAGACAGATTCACTCCTTTTTGTGATGCACTGTTTTTGTTCTAGGTTCTTATGTTGTCTTTTTCACTCCTTGTTTATTAAAGGTAAAGTGTATTTATCCATCATCTAATGTAACTATTTATTGAGAGAGGAATGAAATACATGAGGAAGTGGGGTGTAATCAATAACTTCTCTGTTCTGCTGTGTAATCTACTTAAGTCTGTAGAAGCCTATGGTGGAATTAAATTGCCAAAGTAGGTTGTTACTGGAATGTTTCTACCTTGGCCAAAATTGTAGTACAGGTGCCATGAGACTGCCTTTAACACACAATTGTCTGGAACACTTAGTTTGCTTTGTACAAGCTCTGTAAACAGTACTTATTTACTTATTTGTACTGGTTTAAGTTAGAGATGCACAAAGATGACTTGCTGGTTCTATCACCCTAAAATTGTGCTCCTTGGAACCATGCTGCTGACCTACCTCTGCAGTGTATTTTGCCAAATGTGTGTACTTAAAGTAAATAATGCCTTTGAAATATTCCAGAAATAATAGTTGTTACTTGTATGCTGACCTGCTTAAACAAGAGGAAGCCAAACACTTGAGTTTTTCATTTGCTTTTGTGAATATGTCAGCTACATGGGGAACTAAAACACTGAATATGGAGACTGTTGTATTTGAGAATGAGCTCTATTATTGCCTTTTGTTCTGAAAATTAAGTGGTTGTTACGGCTGCTTTTTCATTTTCATCATGTTTTTCACATTCTGTTTTGTCCTGCCCAGTGGAGAAGCTGAAGAACCAGTGGGACAATACGCAGCACAGCGTGGAGGTGCGGCAGCAGCAGCTAAAGCACATGCTGGCAGACAGCCTGCAGTGGCATGAGCAGAGGCAGGAAATGGAGCACCTCATGGAGCAGTGCGAGATACGCCTGCGAATGCTCCTGCAGGCCCCGAAGGAGATGCTCGCCAAACAGATTGCAGAGAGCAAAGTAAGACCACTTATGCTGATTTTTTTTTTCCGTATCAGATTCCTCAGTCTGTGTAATACTACTGGATTCAATTGATGAGTGAATGTGCAATTATTTGTTGCACTATTTCCTTTCTCTTTTTGGGCATGATACTTCCTTAATTGTCTGTATTTTTCAATATGTCAGACTTCCCAAGAATCACATTCCAGGAGGTAAACAGGTGGCATGTGTGCATGTGTGTCTTTGAAAGCTTAGCTAAAATGAGTGTAATGTAGCATCAAAGAAATGATATTATGCAAAAGGTTAAACCCCAGACCAATTAAAGTTTAATGATACTGCCACAGAATTGACTTCATAGAAATATTTAACAGTAGCATAGTAAGTCTAGGAATGGACTAAAGTATTTAAAATTGTCCTGAATTTCACTTCTGGTGGGTGCCAGGCATATCCAATGCCTTTTTTTTTTCTTTTTTTTTTATTCCATGCAGTCTTTGATGCTTTTTATATCATGTCAAGCATGCTGTGATAAATCTGTAAGTCTAGTGTCCTTTGTCCTGGTGGCTGTCAGAAAAAGGGCAGGCTGTAGGTGGCACAATATGAGAACTAAAGGCACAAAGCAGTGAGGAGAGGCTCTTATCAGTGCAGTATTTAGAACAGAGCTATAATAGAGTTTAAAAAAGTATGTACATATATAATATACACATATCTATTCATGAAGGGGCAATGTAGGGGTGCAGCAGGGTATGGAAAGAGCCAGGGATGATGATTGTGAGAGTTGCTTACCAATCCATAGCTATTTAAGTACACAGTAAAGTTGTGTGCTTTTCCCAACTGTCTGACTTGTGTCTATCTCTACATGAGCAGGGAAATAGAAATGGGCTATGAGGTCTACTTTGTTTTCGTAAGTGAAGGCAAGCCCATGCCTAAACAGAAAGTTACAGAGGCCTTAATATGCAACTGGATATATATATATGCAGATATTATTTTTCATTTTGAAATAATCTTGAGTTTAGATTCTCTAAAGTCAAGGCACATTATAAATATCTTGCCACAATAAACACTTCTAACGTATTTTCTTCGTTTTAAACCAACCCCCCCTCCAAAAGAAACTCCAAAGAATGAAATCAAATTCTCATACTGCGCATTTCATTTATGCTGCTTTTAGATGCAGCCTATATTGCTATTATAATAATTCAAACTTATTCATGTCACTCAAAATACAGGAGTGTTTTTATTTCTGTTGCTAGTAGAATATAAAAGAGGATTTCTCTAACCCTTGGTGGTTCTGGCAAATACAACTTTTTCTCACCTATTTCTGTTTTGATTAGTTCATTATCAGGACATTTAATATCTGTAGATTTTCTCTTTAAGATTTTACTTCTAGACCAAAAATGTGCACATTTTGCCTTTCAGAAAAGAGGAAGAAATGAAGGGTTTATAATATGTGATAAAATGCGTAATATGAGAAATAGTCTGATTTTAATCTGTCTCATTTTGCATTTTAGCTGTTAGTACAGGATTTGCATAGAGGTGACATCACAGTAGCAGCATTCAATGATCTTTCTAATAAACTACTTCGAGAGTATCGTGATGATGACTCAAGGAAGGTGAAGGAAACCACTGACCAAATGAACACTTGCTGGGTTAATCTGAACCAAAGGTAATTACAAGGTTTCACTCTATCTCTAGCAGCTGGTGTCTTAAACTTGCATTCTGTGTATTGTAGTCTCTTCTCTGTGTGCTTTAATGCAGCATTTAGGGCTGCTGTGGATAATTAGTCAATTGCAGTCAAGTTCTTTTGATGATTGAAATTCCCACAGTTCACAGTGGAAAGTTTCTGTATGCCTTCCCATTTAAGTGGTGCATTTTTAAGCAGAAAAAGAAGGGACTTATTGTGTTTGGTTTCAGGTTTTCTGTGGCTATTATTCTCTATGTGTCTTTGAAAGAGGTTCTCTTGTTCTTCATTGCTGGTATGATTTATGTATTTGTAGTTTGTTATTGTCCTTTCTTTTGGTAAGGCTGTAAGTGTTCAGCTTCATCTTCCCATGTATTAATTCATTATGGCCTTTCATCTAATGGAAACTTCCCCTGAATGGGGCTGTGCTTTGGGTGCTCAAGTGCAATCTTTCTAGTACTCCCATCTAGAAAATACTTGAGCTGTAGGAACTGAGACTTAATTGAAATTTATTTCTATTCATGCTCTATTTAAGATGTATCTGCAGATATGTCTCAATGAAAATATGGTATTTTCCTATGCATAATTTTTTTCCTGCAGGGTAATCTAATTTCTGCAGAAATGATTTTTAGTATTTGGTATTGCTAGACAACGTTTAGAATAGTGTCTGGCTCTGAAATCTAAAAGACTATATGCGTTGTGGTTAGAGGCAGAGAAGACAAAATGGATCCTCTGTATCCATTTTGTGGGAGTGGGGAAGATGACAACTAAAGTCTTATATGTATATATATGAATGTGAAAGAAGCAGCTGCATATGGAATGGGATGTCAGTTAAAGGAATGAAAAGCCTACTCAGTAAAACTTATGGAGCTGATGTTATCTCTTGAGAAGTGAGAGGAAGAGAACATTATAGAAATTGTGGGATTATAGAATGGTTTGTATTGGAAGGGATCTTAAAGATCGTCCAGTTCCAACCCCCTGCCATGGGCAGACCATGGTCCACTAGACCAGGTTGCTGAAAGTCCCATTCAGTCTGACCTTGGACACTTCCAGGGATGGGGCATTCACAGCTTCTCCTGTTCTAGCGCTTCACCACCCTCACAGTGAAG
>VYZT01061001.1:7423-27985 GCA_013400735.1 Pomatostomus ruficeps
GGGAAAAATTCTAAGACAGAGAGACAAACAAAATAAAAAGAAAAAAAAAGTATCCCAAACCCTGACACTCTATAAAGCCTGATCCAAAGCTCACTGAAATCAAGGGAAAATTCTCTTTTGGTTTCACTGGACTTGGATCAGCTGCATGACAGGCTAAAGCAGTTTGCATACATCCAGCAAACGTGTGGAGACAATTAAAAGCTTATCTGCAAAAATGTAGTCCACAAGATCCTGTTCTATGGGACTGCTAGTTGCCCTCCTGAAATAGTCTGCTGCCTGCATTCCTGCCTGAGCAATGAAATTAACCTGATGGATTAGCTACTATAAAAAGCATAAATACTCTGCATGAAAAAATAAAGCCTGCCATTCCCTGATGCTTTCCATTGCTGAATTCTCTAATAATTGAGACTGGTCTGCCAAGAAAAACTTGTAGGCTCCCTGGCAATTTATTGCAGTGTCTGAAAGGCTACACATTACCCGCTACAACCTTTAACACCAACTCATGGTGATCTCAGAAATTACACAGGGATCAAGCAGAATTTGTGTATATTCATCCTATTAAAATTATTGCTGCAATAGAAGAATCATCTGTCCATTTAGTGGGAGAATCTGCTTTAAAATTACCTAACTCTCTTTGCAGACAAGTATGTATATAATTTGTTCTTTTAAAATCAACGAAGAGGTTGGGTTCCCTCACACAAAGACCAAGGAGAGCATTTTCTGACATTCTTTTGTCCTGTTTTCCTATGGTTTCAAACTGTTAACATTAGTGGCTTTGGTTGGTTCTAATTTAACCTAGTTCTAGAGACCAGACCTGCTGAGGGCTGAGTCTGGAGTACATTTGATGACATCTGCCTTGAATCATCCTGGTCATCCCCTAAGGATGTCCCAGACTGACTCGAAAGGGCTTACAAGCCCAAAAACAGGAAAGTTAACATTGTTCAGGCTAATGGAAGGAAAGCTGCCACCATGAGCCATGCTCGCCTCAGAAGGTGCAGTTTTGAACTTTTCAGTCAGGGAAGATTTGGGCAGGATTTTCTGCCACAGATCCCCTGGATTTAAGAGCAGCAAGACTACGTCTTTATTTAAAAGCAATACAGGTCAGGATCAAACAACCCAAAGGGTAAGTGGCACTTCGAAGTTTGTATACATCAAAGCAGAGCCTCTTTTCTGCTTCCCTGAATCAAGGTGGTCTCATCCAGGGTTCTGGTGGGGAACCAGTGCTGCTTTGCACCCTCACCAGGGCACATACCAAACCTTTTCTGGATATGCATGAGGCTCCAGAAGGCAGCCTTCACTACTAAAAGTCTTCTACTACCAAAAGTGTTCTGCAGAAATTACATGAATACTGGCTATTGTTTACATGAATGTCTAGTCTGGGCAAGTCTTAAGAAATGAAAGCTGCTCTGAAATATATGAAGAGATGTGCAAGATGTTTTTTGCTTCTGTTTATCTTCATTTTGTGCAGAGGTGCTTATTAACATTTGCATATAACTTCAGTTTGCCAAACTGTAATTTGTCTGCTTCCCAAATTAAAATGGACAATGAGAATATGGCCATTTTCCCAGCTCACAGTGCAATGCTGGCCATGTGTTAGAGAGTGTTGAACATCTAGTCACGTAATAATGCAAATGACTTGGAAGAAAAAATATAATTAGCTCATTAAGAAAGCAGAAAATCCCTCCTGTCAGGCCAGATGTGATTTAGCAGTTTCATCATTCACGTCCAGCCAGGCAACACAAAGTAAAAACTTCCTTTTCATTTGGTTGCAGCCTACCTAAGGCATACGAAAACCTCACATGCAAAATTAAACAGTATAGTTTAACTACACTAGTACTAGATGACTATGACAGGAAGGCTTGGTTCCTGTTATTATGAAGCTCTTTCTTTCAGGCTTATGTCTCTAGTCCCAACCTCAAAGAGATATCTGGGTTGATGCAAGGCTTCCTTCTGTCAGGTTGTCCTTGTGGCTGCAGCACCCACTCTATACATCACTGGCCTTCATCCTCCCCACTCCTGTCCATAGCACTGGCGGTTCAAAGGAATGCAAACCCTCCAGCTCACCTTCCCAGGTGGAATAAAGCAAACACAGGAAATGCTTACAGTAATGTCTCCATGCATAGCCTGGGAAGATGCCAGAATTAGCATTCTTGAGAAATACCTATTTCTGTGAAACCTGAAAAGTGTTAGGGTTGACCACCCTCTTTTTGTTACAGACAAAGGTGAAAACAGTGGAAAACCCACATTTCAGCTGAGAGACACAATTTCTTTTCTACAAAACATACAGTTTTGATTCTTTTATCTGGTCAAAATTCAGAATCTTCATGGCGAGAAATTCCAAACTTTTCTAAGCTGTCTGCCTGTGCAGGAAAAATAACACTGCCAGATGTAGCTCAGGGGTCCTCTCCTCTCATTAATATTTGGCTGTTTAAGGATTAGCTGTGCTTGATCAAAAGAAAACCATACAGTTTTAGTGAAGCAGCATCATCTGACAAACCAGAATTCAAGGGAACTTTGGATGGAAATGGGGCTGTGGTAAAACTGTCCAAAAGAATCTTTCTGCTAATATCAGATGAAAATCTCTGAACATCAGGAGGTCATGGCAGAAGTTAAGAAAATTGTTTCCCACCATCCAAGGGCAGCAGATGAGTCAGCAGATACCGGAGTAACAACTGTGGGAGAGCAATACTTGATGTAGGGAAAGGTCACACCCAGGTGGGAAGAAAAAAGAGTGAGTGAGCGTCCTGTCAGAAGGTTCAGCAACATCTGCAGACCCTGGTATGTGGTGCTAAGGCATCTTTGCCCATGTCAACCCCCAGCTTTGAAACCTTACCTTGACCTCTTCTCTTCTCATGGTCTTCTAAGAGCAATTGGACTATTCATATACTTGAATCAAATTTCAAGAAGCACTATGTGAAAATCAGAATCTGAAGGACAACTATGGCAGTGTCCTTGGAAAAAAAAAGAATGGCCCAAAGAATTCCTTTTGGACTGTGCAGCTCACCTGCATCCCTGTACACTCCAAGCAGATCATTTCTTGAGCCAAGGATGAAAGGTAATAGTGACTGAGTAGAAAAAACACCATGAAGACCTTCAGAGAAGATTACCAGATCCAAGACATGATCCAAACCTCTCAAAAGCAGAGGCAATCCTTAAAAAAATTTCAAAGTAAACAATGATTATTTTTCTCTCTCTTCTTTGCCTTCGTAGCACATGTTAGTAAACAGTTCTCTGCAATCCATTGTATGTTACATAACTCCTCTCAGTCACACCTTGGAGGTGGAGAAGTTAATTGTGTGACTGCAGTTTGACCACATAATCATAAGATTGGATGAACTGAGACCTTGGGAGAAATGCTGCAGGCCATTCAAGCTTCATGATAACATAAGGAGAGCTGGGAACACTGTTGTTCTGTCTCTGGGCAGCAGAGCACTTGGGTAGGAATAACTCTGCACGTCCAAAGCAGGTGATGGTGTCAACAATTTGTTTAAGAAGTAAACATCAATTTTTGTATTAGAAAGGACCATGTCTGGCAAGTTTTTGAATCATCCTTAAACATCAGCTCTTATTTTATCCCAAGTTGAGTGCCGAGATCCTGAGATCCATGCCAAATACTGAGCCCTGTCCCATGGACATTCACAGAGCAGAGCCACTTCTGGGGACAGCTTTTCCAGCCCTCGCACAAGAGTTACCCCTCCAAGGCCGGGCCAGGGTCTGCTGCTTCTGCTGAGAGCATCCCTGTGAAAATCTTCCCTGCTCAGTAACATGAGCTCATCTTCCTTCTGTCCCTGCTTGCTCAGGAATTTTTATGGTACCCTTTGAGACAGATCCAGGAGAGGTAATTCCAAAAGCAGGCAAACACACTCTCCTCAGGCTCTTTTCAGGGAGTACCTATCCTACCTTTAATCAGCATCAGTACCTAGAAATCATGAAATGTCATGGTCTCCTGTGAAGAATAAGGTCACCTCCTGGTAATTCCCCTCTTTTGACAGCAGTACAGGTGAATATAGAGCAGTGCTTCACACCTGACTGCTGCCCATAGGGGTATGAAAGGCTAAAGTTCAGAGGGACTTTTCTAAATGCCATCCATCCAATTTGAGGGGCAGATCATCTCTGTGGCCCACAATGTTTTGAAATAATAGTGTACAAGCCCATAAAAGCAACAGAATTACATTTGCTGTCGGATCACAGTTAAGCAGAACACACAGTAGGGAAAGGACTCCCAGCTGAGCCCTAAAGCCACATCTTGTATTTGCAGTGAGTTTACCAAATCAAATCACAGGGTAATTTAGTGAAACTAAAAACTATGTAAAGTTTCACAGGCAATACCTGTTTTCAGATGTAGTGGAGCATCTTGTGTTCAGCTCTAAGTGAGGAAGGGGTGTATATGTATATAATGACACTGTGAGCAAGGCTCCAAAGAGCAATGCAAAGCAGGTAATAAAAGTGCACCAAAGCACCAGGAGAGACTTGAGTTGATAAATAGACCCCATTTACAAGATACAGACAAGTTTGGGAACGCAATTGCAGGTAAAATAGTCAAATAAAGAAACAAATAGGCTCCTGCTTGAGAGATTTGCAAATCACACACTCCATCTACAGCACACCCAGCAAGCTAAATTGGATTCAGACTTACTGAGAAATCTTCAGAGAAATTCTGTTTTCTTTTATTTCCCCATGGATATATATTTTCACTGCTCTACCTCCCACCATGTAGCAATAGGACAGATAAGAATGATTGTCAGTGAGTGTAATGTTGTGAACAACACAGGAAAAGGGGGCTGCTGCTGCTGCAACAGTTGGGCTGATTTGTGCCTGTGAATTCCTGTCACAGAATTAAGGAATGTCATATAATATTCCAAACTGGAAGGGACCCATGAGGTTCATCAAATCCAACTCTTAAGTGAATGGCCCATACTGGGATAGAACCTGTGACCTTGTGTTATTAGCACCATGCTCCTACCACCTCTTAGATAATACATTTTTGCATCCAAATTGATTGTGTTCAAAGACTTACAACTGAAATTTTCAAAATGGCCTCTGATATGAGGCAAGTTCGGTTGCTCACTTTTGATAACGATTGTTGCATCTCACTGATGCTACATCTTCCTAAGGACTGGTTTGTTTTTCAATTAAAGGTTCTGGACAGTAAAACATCCTGATTCAGGTTGAATTTTGATCGCCTTCTGCACATGCCAAAAATCAGAAACACCCAAATGGGAAAAGATTAGGGAACATTTGTTAAGTTACTTTGATTTCCAGCCACTGACTCTGAAATAAAAATAGCAAGACAAACTGTATGGTAATGCTCCTTGACAAGTGATGCTATTACCAGCAACAAGTAGATATTATTTATTGACAGTAGCCCAGATGAATAAAGCTTCTTTTAGGTGTCCCTGCTCTTTTCTTGTTAATATAATAATAATACTTACAACTGTAGATGGCTGCTGAAAACTTCCTAAGGCTGCCAGAAAGAAAGACTATGTTGTGTTACCTTTTTGTGTATGACCACATAGGGAAATGACAAGAAGATCTTTAACACTGTGTTACTGGAGGTCAGGGACTCTGTTTCAAGTTGAGTTTTCCTTGATGTACTCACTACAGTTAGCCAGAATTAAAATGGTTTTGAGGGACAGGTTGGATTGCTGAAACACAAGAGTGACAGATGCCTATTTGCTCTTTTATATTATTACTCACTCCAGGGAAAGGCCTGTAGCTTGGATTTTCAAAAACGTTTGTTTAAGCTCCATTAAAATCCACACAAGTTGATATTGTTCATCGGAAGTTGCAGACCCCTTCAGAAGATGTACTTTAACTTTCACCAAGTACTCCTTACCTTTTGCTGCAAGTAAATGTGGACAGATTTAGAGATGTACTTGTCTGTATTTTCTGATAATTATATTGTATTTTGATTACTAATTTATCTAGAAGCATTCTGCAAATGCAAGTTAAACCAAGAGAGATTGTTCTTTTAAATGGAAATTTCATGGTCAAGTTACTGTGACAAGAAACTGAAGGCAGAGGCACTTCTTACCTAGATCAAATGTCTTATTGCTGAGCAAGATGAAACATTGCACAGTGCTGAACATACAAAGAGAGTTTTTTATTGAATTATCAGTCTCCTATTTCTTGTGCAGTTCCTAACTCACAAGGCTGCATTTTACCCACTTATTCCAAGAAAGTTGTAGGAGGAGTCCAGTGACAGCCTTTTCTCAGCAGGACAAAGCAACTCTTCCTCCTTGCCTCTCCCTGCCCTCCTCCCTGGGACAGTCAGCAGGTTTGGGAGAGGGATATCCCAGGAGCACAGGTAATTGCCCTCAAAGCTTACCCTGCAGCAGTAGTGATGAAATGTCCATCCACAGAGAAATTCTGGAAGTCGTTTTTATCAGATATGTCTATTTCCATTGGGTCCCAGATTACTGGAATTTTTAAAATGTGGTCAAACTTTCAATATATACCAGATCAAGGCTGAGATTATGTTTTTTTGTTAGGTGATGCAAAATCCTCTACAACCCATGCCATAGAAGAAACTAACATTCAGCATAAGCAACAGGATTTATAGATGAAATACAAAGCTCTGGATCTACTTCCCTAATTCCAATGCAGTGTTTGGTGTCAGGAGTGATTTTCCATCTGAATGAAACACCATTTTCTTTACAAGGGATAAAGCAAGACTGACCAGCCAGAACAAGATAGGTGGGCAGTATTTCCATTGGGAAAACAATAGATTGGAGGTTTTTTGATAATAATTTCACACAGGCACCACCTAGAAACTTCACTTTCTCTCCACTGAAGTGGAACTCCTATTCCCCAAAAGGAAGGATTTAGGGGAGTTTATGAGTGAAATTATTCTTCAAGGCTCAGATCACTGTAATTAATGATTTTGGAGGCATTTAAAATGCTTCTGAAAAAACAAAATCATACATGAGCTTTAGGATATGCTGAGAAGTGATAAGGAATAAAAAAGTGAGATATTCTGTGAAAAGATGGAGATAGAGAGAAAAAACCTTACTATTTTTAACTATAGGAGTAGACTAAGATTTCTTCATTTGTTTGATGGTGAATTCCAAAACAGCAGCATACTGTCAGGTCTCATTGCCAGCTTTGCAAGCCGAAAGATAGCAAAGCATTCAAGACAAATCACATGGCATACACTCAATCCCACCAAAATTTCTCTGTCCTTACGGGACTCTACTGATCTAAATGGAAATAATCTGCTTTCATTGTGCATAGGGAGGAATCAATGCCTAAAGGTGGCTTTGTGAGTGTTGGCAAACAGTTGAAGGCCACTTATAGAAGGACCTCAAAGCACAAAGTGAACAAACTCACCTTTACCTCCTTCAGGTGTTCATAGCAGAAAACTAGGTGAGGCTTTCACATCCCCTGGTTTTGGGGTATGTGGGACACACTAAAAGAGGGTAACGAACTAATTATATGAAAATAGAAGTGAATCACACATTTTCCAAGCATGTTACTTAATATAATACCACTATAATACTCCAAAAGCTTTCTTGTCCTTTTTACAGGAACTTTGTCCTTCCTCGATACATTGAACAACTTTATATGGGAGAAATTATTCTTGATATTTCTTCCATTCTTCCTTCACTCTTCATGTGCTTTGAATTGATTCATGCTCCATGGCAGTTCCCACAAATTAAAATATGAAGGAGAAAAATAGGTGTCAGACTAAAAATAACAGCTGATGAAATGCAGTTTAATATCCATAGATTTATATCCCAGTTGCTGTAGCCAAAACTGTAAGTCCCCATGGATCAGTCTGCATTTTTACATGTTTTCGAAGAACAGGGTTCAGTCCACATAACTGCAGCTGTCTCAGGTCACTAAGTGACTGTAATAGCTATTTTGACTTCTAATGGGGATAAACAGATACCAGGAAACATGAATGCAATCCACCTTAAAACTGTGAGTCAGGGGAGACTACATGAATCGCCCTCTGAAAGTGCTCCCTTATCCATTGAGTGCAGAACGAGGCTTAGGGGCAAGCTTAGTCCTGATACTTGGATTTAAGTGAAGTATTAGACAAGAAGAACCCCAGGTCTCAAGAGTGACATGTTTGTGCCTACCATGACAGAGGTGCTAAACAGCTGTATTAGCACCTTGGGCACCTTAACTCTCCTTCAAACTGTTACATACACACCTGCCAAAATCACCACCTAATGAGTTTGGTTATTTCTAAGATCTGAGGGTTGAATAGTCTCTGGCGAAGAGGGGGGGCTTGGAGCAGAGATGGGGGTGCTCCCGCGGCGGGGCAAAGCCTTCACTGGTGGTCTGGGGTGTCTCGATTTTCCTGCAGGTCTGAGAACACAGTATCTGCCGCTGTTTCACAGCTGCAGCCTCTTGCTGCTGGGTCCTAGAGCCTTCCCCGTTCAGCTGCTGCTGCCGCCTCGTCCCCTGCTCAGTCCCTTCCTGCTCCCCGCGTGGACTCACGGTGTTATGTCTGCTGCCTTAGATATAGCCTACTGACGATAACAAGAAGGATCTCCTGAGGCTTGGCTTCTTAGATGTTTATTGCTGCAATGCCATGTGGAGAAGACCCTGAATGAATACATGTGGTGACTCTTATACCCCCCAGGGTATCGCGCAAGGGGAGGGTGACCCATCCCAGGGGACACAGTGACAGCGCAATGCCCTCTGGGAAATGGAGTCCAAGGATCCCAAAAACATGGAGGATTGCAAAGGATCTTGGGAAGGAGAGTTTTTCCCTTATCAAGGGATGTGACCTTATATTCTTAAAATAGCACTATTCACTGTCCCCCCAGTGAATAGTGCCCTGCCTCCCACAACCACCCACATACGTTTGTGTTATTTTCACTGCTTCTGGGAACCTCTTCGCTTCTCTCTCACAGCTCTATGCCCTTTTTATCCTCTGCTTTAAGACATGATGCTACTGCCATTTCCTCACTTGCAAGCAATCTCATCCATCCCCTCTGCTACCCAATGGAGGATGATGCAAGGCTGATTGTTCATCTTTTCTACTGCCTCCAGAAATATTTTACACTTTCCAAGAGGAGCTGAATGAAGTTTTCCCCCGGCCCCTTCAATTTTCATTCCTGAGGTCTCTTGGTTCCTGCTGCAAACAGCCAAGCAGAGGGTGACTCCAGTGCTTTGTCTGTGGTTGCACGCATGTTTGTATCTGCTCTATATATCTGAGTATGGGTGGATATACACAGAGATACACTTTAATAAGAACATTAAAATAAAAACTTAACAAGTTTATTATAAAGATCCTGCTCCCGTAGACATCCCCATATGTCGTGGGTTGAAAATAACTCATGAAAAACCATTTGAAGGTTCATGATTGAGAACAAGAATCTATGAGAGAAAAATTTTAAGGCAAACACCAGGCTTAGTTTAAAACTATAAACTAAATTTATTAACAGAATTAGAAGATTTAAGTAGTGAAATAAGTGTAAAGTACCTTTGTTTTTTCCCCCCATCCAAACTTCTCATTTCATTACCAAACACGCAGGAATACACACATGGAGGAGATTCTCTTCGTTATACTATGGAGTGTCTTTCCTGCAGGGGATATAAGTTTCTTCAGGGTGGTTTTAACAGTGCATGAGGTGGCATCCCGCCCAACCTGCTACAACGTAAAAACCCTCCCACGAACGAAACAGTCCTTCCAAAACTGATTCTGCATGGGTCGTTAGTTCATGGGGTGTAGTTTTAAGCATGACTTGCTCTAGTATTGAAAGCAAAGGCTCTCTTTTTCTCTCTCTTCTTCCGGCTCTAAAACCAAAGGTCTCTATTCTCTGTTTGAGTCTTCTGGTTGCCCAGTGGATTTCTCTCTCTCTATCCCCCCATGCACCTCATGAATTACAGGGAAAACAGTTAATTTTACTATAGTTTTTACCACAGACTGCAGGAGGAATCCAGTTCTAACATCGGAGCCTCCCCTCCCCGTCCTCCTTTATCAAACCTGGTGTCCGTCATGTTGTCCTTCTCTCATGATCACCTCCTTCTCTTCTTTAACCAAAAGGGAGAATAAAAGGGCAAAGAACTTGTTGCCCCAATCACCATAGTTAATGAGTTTTTAGCAGTTCAGGAAAAAACTTCTGTGGGATCTTTGCAGTTGTTGATAGTTGGTTCAGTTGAATTCTGTGTCAGGGAATCGCTGCCGCCACCAGCTCAGTTTTCCATCTGTAAGGTGGCTTTAAGTTTTTTATGATCCCGGCTCTTCAGCCTGGCCTGGGCCCGGTGAGGGCCAGGAGGTTTTGTGTGGCCTCCAGCGATTTTCAGCCTTAGGCTTCCTGCAGTTTCGGCCCAAGAGGGAGTGAGGGGGGCCTTGGGCCTGCTCAGGCCTGCCCGGTCTGGCCCCAGCCACACCGCCGCAGTGGATGAGGGACCAGTGGGGCCACACGGCCCCGTGGAGGGGCCACAGTGCCTCCCTGCCCTCCCATACCAGCGCCGCTGCTTTCGGAAGTGGGGGAGGAGACAGCAGACCCCGTGCCTTCTCCTGGATGTGTTATCGCAAAAAGCGAATTTTGAGTTGTTTCACTGGATCTGGGGCATGCCTATCTTCAGGGCTCGACAGGATTGGTTCTCTACAAAGAACCACCCCTAGGGCTCTGCCCTTCTTCTTTTCTCCTCCATAGACAAAATAAAAAACAACTCGTGTAAAACTAGCACACCATATGAGATGATCCGCAACCGTGTCAGTCCAGGTGCAGCTGTGATCCCCTTGAGATCTCACTGAATCTCCTTCCTTCAGAGGCAGCAATATCTGGAGCTTTCAGACAGTCTGATTTTCTATGTACATGCCACCCAAGAGGAGTGAGGTTACCATTTCAACTAGAAGCAATGGCAGGCAAGATAATACAACTTTGAAATTCAGAAAATGGCCACTGTTGATGAGACTTAAAAAATCCCACAAGCAGACATGATTGTGTTGAGATCTTGAAATTGAATGGCATACACACTCTATATTAAAATCGAACTCCAAAATTGCTTTCAGGCTCTTGACCTTGAGAAGGATGCTACAGAAAATGTGAGAAAGTAGAGTGTTTCTTTGGGATTTTTGCGATCAGTGGTAGAAACCAATGCATTTGAGAAGCAGCAGATGAGTTTTTGATGCTCTTAAATTTCCAGTACTTCAGCATCTGATTTTTCTGAAGAGACCTGACCATGAAGTGCTAGCAGGAATCATGGCAAATAAAACAGACAGTTAGTCCTTTAAAAAACCTAAAAGAATGAAACATTGCAAATATCATGTGATTTTTGAGAACTGGAAAACTCTACCAGCAAGTATCATATGCACCATTGCATCTTTGAAGAGCTCAGTGAGCAGTTCTTCCTGTGGCAAATGGGTTTACTGTAGTGTTACTAAAATGCTTGCAGATAATGTAAATGCAAATGTATTATAAAAGTGGAACACAGACAAATAAAGGAAGAAAAAACAAAATCTGTACAAAAATTATCCAAAAAATTGTCTTTTACCAAAAAGATGCAAAGAAAAGTTTGAAAAACACTGGACTGACCGTGAACAACCTTCAGAAACAGAACAGGAACAAGCTTTAAAGACAGGGGTGTTTTATGGACTGGTAAGAAGGTATTGGCATTTCATCCTTTACTGTTTTAAGAGTAGAAGCATTCATAACTGATTCCTTCCTAACCTCCAGCATTTAGAATTTCAAGCTGGTCATGGTCCAGCTGCATTACTCAAAATGGGCATGAGTAAATTTGCTCTCTGAGTAAAGAGACAGTGCCAACCAGAGAGCAGGGAGGTAAAACTCATTCAGCAGTGGTCAGTGCAAATCAACATCACAAGTCATACTGGAAAGGAAAGAATAAATTGGTCAATGTCCTTTCACAGTTTCCACAGCATTTAGATTTGTTTTTATAAGTGAAAATAGTCAGCTTCTAGGAGAAAAATATATAAAAGAAAACAATCCAGGGCTGAATATTTTGTTAAAAATTCTCAGAATTCCTACTATTAAAATAAATTTTTGGGAAGAGTCCTTAAATACTGAGACAAGCCTGACCACCTACAAAACACTTACATAAAAAAGGCTTGTGCTATCCTGTATCAAGACTCTAAATTTACAACAAAGTAAACTTTCCCCAGTGCAAATTAAAACCTTGCAAACATAATATGCAAGGTACAAGTAATGGCACAGAAAGATGCTGGCCTATAATGAAATGCTAAGTGCAAACTTTTAAAGACACTTCCATTCAACACTTTTAGAAATGTTTCCTTGTATACATATAACCTGATTCAAGGAGAGTGACATAAGACTCTCACATTACTGTCATGATAAGATGACATTACAGTACTTTTTGTTGCTGCTCTTATTTTTAAAACCATGTGTTATCAGTGGCTGTAATGTACAAACTCATTGAAATCTGTGTCAAGATTAACCACCCACAAAAAATCAATGTTGAAAGCAGTTTGAATCTAAAGGAGTCAATATTTGGCAAAGAAGCAGGATTGAAAGAAATTTTGGAAGTGCCAGCCCCTAAAAGTGGAATTTGAATGAATGGGGAGAATAACTGTCAAATACTGCTAATGACAACAGATGGCTATTTGCAAGTTGCATTTTATTTAACTGAAATACAGATGATTAAAAAAAGTTGCCTCTTTCCAGAAAGCAGCAAGTCAGGGAACTTTATCTTACGTCTTTTTTCTCATTAGATATTAAACCTATACTAATAATGAGGGGTTATTTTCTAGTTCAACTTCAGTATTTACTGAATTTGGCATTGAATAAAATTGTCAAAACCATGTATAAGGCAGTTTTTCTTTCAGTCTACCAAATGAGATACACAAACAAGACCACCCCGTTATCCAAGAGTCACTCCCTTTGTTATTAACTTTGATCTCAATCCCTCTTTTTACCTGTCTCCACCTGCTCACTTTGGGAGTTTATGCCCTTGAGGTCTTCCACTCTAACTCATTGGACTTTGAAAGCACAGCCCTTTTAGCAAAACCAAGCACAGCCTCGCATAGAAAGTACTTTATGCTAATGCTCCATCTGTGAATTGGCTTGGCTATTCAGAAAATTTAAATATGTTCACTACCCACAAGCCATCTTCAGCTGGCTCCCATTTGGGGAAGAGGTAACTCAGTGTTAATCCACACATTATCCTCCAGAACCGTATAAAGCTATGGTAGAATCAGTCTTCAGAGCATCTTCTGGACAACGTTTCTACCTGATCCTCTGTAACTCATTCTCCTCCTTAACACTTTTGATGTAACAACAGGGAGCTTTTGGGTAATAGAGTGCTCACAGTGAGACATCAGATGCATCTTTTCACTCACTGCCAGTGTGCTTACACTGTTAATATTGTAATAGCTAGTACACAGCATGCCAACATCAGACAACAAGGAGAATTAATTATCACAGGCTTTGGGGCCTCAAGCATATCATTAAATCCCATGGAGACATTTTGAGGGCAATGTTTCAGTAGCAAGTAGAAAGGTAACTTCTTTGATAAAAGGAAAAGAAAAGAAGATCCTTCAAGGAATGTTCCCTATTCAGTAAACACCCCTGGAGCACACAGCAAAACAGCCTCAAGTACAGGCTCAAAATGATTTCACAGCCATGGAGTGACACTTTTGCAGCCGATAGCGCAGTGACACCTGCTGATGAACACACACATTGCAAACACTTGGGAGACGAAGGGCTGGTCCACATCTGCATTTAAGCTTATTTTTCCATCTGTCTCTGATCCCACATGCTGCTTATGGTACTACAGTTCTACCGAAAGCACGTTGCCAAAAACACTGCAGACCCCCAGCCATTCCCCTCAGCCTCTGCCTGGCTACACCATTGGCTGGCCACAACAAGCTCACTTGCTCTCAAAATTTAATGCCAATCCCTTTTTTATGGGACTACAGGTTGGATCATGACTATGTGAGGGAGGATATTGTATTCTTTCAGACATAACATTCAGTGACAAAAATACCTGCTCTTTACAGTGAGCAAAGGGCTTTTCTCCCTGCAGTTTCAGTCTTTGGCTTGTTCCCCAATTAATCTCTAGTTATTTGGAAATGACACCCGGGGAAAGTATCTCAAGAAAGGAGCAGGATTCAGAAACAAGGTTGGAGGGTTCTAACTACGGATTCAAACCTGAAAGTAGAGATTCATTCAGCCCCGCTCTTTCACATACTGTCATGAATTTCCGCCAACTGGATTTCTGTGTCCCTAACCATGTTTTCAGTCTGCATTTCTACATTTCCCTTCATTCATGCAAGGGTGGAAGAAAGGCAGGTAGTCACTTCCATTTCTACTAGGCCAGGTGAATTTATATGCAACTTTAAGTATCTTTAGGCCGTGATGTTCTGAATCCATTTTCTGGCTCTACAGCTGATCCTTGCAATGACCTTTTTCAGGTCACTCCTCTGTTAGATCAAGTGTGCTATTGTCTCATTCAGTCATGTCTGTTACCTTCTCAATGATAAGCTCTCTTTGGGTCTATGCTATAAGCCCTCAAGGCTTTCCCAAACTCTGCCCACCACAAAGAATAGTCCCAGACACTCTGAAAAAACAGACTTCTTAACATGCAAGGGATCCATTTAATATTGGCAGACTAATGAGGTAATACCCAATTTTGTAACAGGACATTTTATACATATTTGTTAATTGGCATATATATAAACAGGATGAATGACCATGATGTTAAATCTCCTCATGCCTCAAAATCTGATCAGCAAAGCCTTCCCTTCCTGGCTATTCTATCTACTCTCCAAGATGCCTCCTTCATCATGGCAAAGCTCAGCAAGTAACAGGTACCTATTCTGCTGTGGCCACCTTCTGTAAGTTAGTATTTATCAAAGTTCATTCAACCAATATAAACAACATGATGGTCTATAAGGGACTTGTACTGAATTCCTTGCCGAAGGAGGTGTTATCTGAACAGCTGTACCTTCCTTCCCAGCTGATTTCCCAAAGTGTCTCCAATGATGTTTAAACCCCATTAATTATTATCTTTGACAATTGTGCAAGGAAAATAATTATTACAGTATTTATCTTTATTGCTTAAATGCTGCTAAGAAGAGGAAAGAAGCCTTTTCTCAATTCTTTGACAATAATTGAAATTAATGCACACTTTCCTATTAATTTAGATTTTTGTACATTTAAAGGCCTCGTCTTTTCTGCCTCATACAGCAGCTGAAAGGAACGCACAGCAATAAAAATATGGGGGAAATTACGATTTTTCTGATTAAAATTAGAGATGGAAAAGAAAAATATCACATCCAGTATTCATTAGAACTCATTTTACCAGTTAAGCTGTTATTATTATCAGAATCAAGCTGGCACCAGCAGCAGATAACTATGTGCATTCAGCTCTGCCCACTCACAACCTTTGAGGTGGGATCTCGGGGATCTGGACAGGACAGAAAGAACCAGGTGTACAGAAATGTAGGAGAGCTGCCCGCTCACCTGGCTATCAGCCCATTCCCAAAGCACTTTTAATGTTGTCAGACTAACATTTTTCACTGGAAGACATTGCCCACCCAATATTTCTGCCCAGCATGAGGGCTGGATGTTATGTGAACTTTAGTCCTCTCAGTCTTCACTCACTGTCTAGATACCTTTCCCTCACTCTGTAAGCTAACAGGAATGTCTGACCATCCCGCTGCTGAGGGTGTTTTGTGGGGACATTAGGAAGCAATGCTCTCTGCAAAGATAATTATGGTGTGTGGTGATGCAGAGCTGTGAAAACAATAGCAACATCACATCTCTGGCAGCAGGCTTCTCCAGAGAGCTGTATGCAAATGTTTTTAAGGAATATCAAATCCCGCATTTGTTGCCTCCCTGAGGACATCATGCAAGGCACTCACTTAGGGTTTCTTACAAGGGTTTCTAAATATGTATATCTGATTTGAGAAGGTCTCATGCTTCATTGAGACCACAGGAAAAGTCCCACTGGAACCAAAAGGACTAGGCTCAAGCTTGCCACTAGCCCTGAGCAGACAACTTCACTGGCTCTGTCGAGCACAGCAGGCATGAGCAGCAGCACCCAGCCATCTCTCTGCTTGCAGACAAGGCCAACACAGTGCAGCTCAGAATATTAACTTGTTTGTATTCCCCTAACATTTAGAGGCATTGCCTCCCACATTTATTGGGAGAGTGGTGATTTTTCATGTATATTACACCCCTTCATTTGAGATCCTTCTAGAAGCAGTTGCATTGTTGCAGTGCAGAGATATTTCACACCTATTCAGGCGTATCAGTGCAGTTTGGGGAAATTTTCCACATGCTTCATCATGCCATTTACATCATACTGAAAACAGCCAAAGGCACTGCTGAACCTGTCAGGTTACAAAGTCACCCTGAGTCCAGAGTCAAGGTTAGAGTCCAAAACCTGCCCAGGCCCATGGAGGGCAGTGGACACTGGGCACTCTGCCATACCTCTGGCCCCTGCTTCTCAGTCCATCATTACCACCAGAATCATGACAAGAAGACAAATAACTTCAGACAGAATCAGGGAAAACTCACCTTGTCCATTGTGTCCTGCTGGTACTTTCCCTGATTGGAGAGACTGGGTAGAGTGGGGTTTGCAGGGATTTTTTTCCCTTCTCACACAAAACAACATCACAAAATGCTGCACTTTCTGCTCCTGCTTTTTTCTCTTTTGTCTTTGGGAAATTACTTTAGAGGAAAGTTGTAATTTTAACAGTTGTTCTTTATCCAGAATTGGTAGATGAAGCAATTCTGCTCTCTTTCTGCAAAAGGGAGCTGGTGTGAGAAGAGTCCCTGGGACCAGGCAGGAGCTACCCCTAGAGCACATTACAGAACATTTGTCTGAGCACTTGGTGCATCTGCAAAAAGGACTGTGCTATTTGAAGGACTTTGAGCATGTGTGTGCATGTGTGTGAGCTATTGCAGCTGGACAGGGCTTAAAAGTAAGCACTAAAGGCAGAAAGAAAAGCAAGGTCAACTTGAAAAAAGTGAACTGTCAGAAAAAGCTGAAGGGTTCTGAAGTGGGGGCAGAGTGCTGGTTGGAAACAGAGCTTTGAAAAAGTGAAGGAAGGAGATGAACAGCCTCCAGGCATTCATAGTGACTGTGTTCAGTAAGGCACACGTTTACACACTACATAAATTAAAGGGCAGCGCCAAGGACCAAGGTCCAAGCACTGATTCCATCATCAAGATTTTCCCCTGAGGCAGGAGATGACTCCTTCTCCTAAAGGGTGTCCTCAACCTCAGGCCTCATCCCACAGCCACTCTACTTCCCTCTGGGGCTACAAGGGCAGAGGGGTGCCCACTTTCAGCAGTTGGTAGCCCACACTGTGATCCAATGCTGGGAGCAGCCTGAGACCAGCAGTGACTACCCAGCTGTGAGACTGTCTTGCCCTGCTTCTCAGCCACCTCCTCCCCTCCTTCTTCTCCATTAGCAGGACTGTGATTTTAGCCACATTAATAAATGTCAAGATAGGTGTGGCCTGTATGTGCCTTTAAAAAGGTTTTATCCTGGTTTTATATGCCTAATTTGCAGGAGAAGCTGCAAATGAGACCAGTTTTATTCTAACGAAGTAGATTTGTTTTATTTTATCCAATTTAGACTTTTTAAAATGGTATGACTTAAATAAGTGTACTACCTCTGAGCAGATTACCCCTGTCAAGTCAAGGAATCAGGAGTCTCTGATAGTGCAGGGCGCCAGACTTCTCTGGCACAGAATACAAACAAGATAACCACAGAGTTATTTTTCACACTAAATATAGTCCTAATTAGTTTCCATAATTGTTTTTGTTTGGGTTTGGGTTTTTTTAATTTACCATTTCTATGTCTGTATTAAAGCCCACATTAAAAGGAAGAAAGAAAAAAGCTTGTACACAAAGTCAGTTGGATAAAACTGCTGTTAACTGAAAATCCTGTTTGCATGTTCCCTGTTACACACAAATCCTCATCATTTAGGGTCCTAGTAATGCTGAGTAGAAATCTCTTTTTATGAGTCTATCATTACACCGTGCTTTCTGATACCAGGGCACATCCTACCAGTAAGGTGCCATCCCATCTATTCCCTACAAAATCACAATTAGATTGTACAGTGCTTCCTCCTACTGAATGAGACTGCTTTTATCAAAGTATCACTGACAGCCATAACAAATCTTCCCACCACTTGATTAGTATCATAAAAGAGTGAACTGTGATGGGCAGAAGATGAACTGATTAACTTCAGACAGTTGCTGCAAAAAAAGAAGAAAAAAAAAGAAGGAGGAAGGATCCAGGGGTAGTATGGCACACTTCAGTACCTGTGCCATCAGGGAGCACAGAGAAAGACTGGGAAGCGTAGTTAGGGGCCAAGGACTGGGGGGTGGTCAAGTGCCCCGTGATCAGCCCTGCATTGACCCCACATCAGGGCATGTGCAGCTCTGGGGAGCACAAAGGGAATGGTATCCCATCCCACCACCCCATTTCCACTTCATTATCCAGATGTGGGGCCATGCTCTCCTCTGACTGGCAGAGCAGTCTAAGCCAGAGGAAGAAGCAAACATTCCCAGATGGATAATAATTGTCTCCTTATAGATTTCTGGCACACCTGGCTTTCCCCCCAGGGAAGTTCGTTGTGCTGTGTTTTGGATTTCCCTTCGACTGTGCCTCGTGCTCATACAAGTCAGTAAGAGAACACATTTTGACATGAATTTAGAGCATTTGGAGCCTATCTTGTCAGGAATAGAAATGTGTCAAAGGTGATCACACCTTTTTTTGCTCTAATTTTTTAACAGAAAATTCTGTGAATGAAATTGAGGACTTACACTTCACTAGAACACTTGCCAGGGGCAGATTTAAGTCCCCTCAATCAATCAGAGCACGTGCCTTGGCCATCAGCAGAGCATGTTGGAAGGCAGAGGCAGAGAGGGTGTCTAACAGCATGGCCACTGCTTGCTCCCACACCCAGCTGCCACTCACCTCCTCCGTGCTGGAGGTATTCAAAGATCCACAGCCCAGAGTTACTGATGTTAAAAATACATTTCTCAGATGAGGGACCAAACCTGACAGAGACGCAAGGGAGTGGGAGGCTGGCCACCACCATTTCCAGACACATGGTGAATTTAGGGGAGCACCAAGAAACAGAGACGCAAGAGGTTCTGTGCATACCAGGGGCTGAAAATATTAGCTGCAGGAGGTGAAAGGAGAATAAAAAAGACTCTGTGGACAATTTTTGCAAATAAAGACTATGGTGTAAAGAAATATATGAACTACAGAATCAATGGTCCAGCATGGCCACTGCTACCAGTAAACTGCATGACTTTTCAGGGCCATGTGCAGCAAAATCTGGAAATCATGGATATAAAACACAAATTCTGCCTATGGATTTCAGCACTAAAATAAATTTTTTACAGCATATGAATGTTAATGCTCCTTTAAAGGAAAGTGATTAAATTTCAAGAGAGGCTGAGAGAATGTGGTATTTGCAAGGTCTGTGCCTGATAGCTTGCACATAATGGGAAGAAGAGACAGAGCAAATGTGATGCAGACACTTATATCCCAAGAGATTTGAAAAGTATCTGTGCCAAGTCACTTGGAAAATCTCATGAAATTAAATAGTTCAATGTAGAAAAATGTTCTTTTACAAAGCAAAGAGGCATGGGGAGGGAACAAGCTTTACAGACAAGATGGAAATGTGGATTAAGTATCAAAATAGATTGAAATAAGTGAACAACCACTGTTAGACCATGATGCATTTTGTTTAAATACAGAACAGGTTAATGCAATGCTATAGGTTTATCTGACAAATATGTCTGTAAAACACAGTACACCCCTGGGAAAGGAGAGAAGGAAAAACCTGTCTCAGAGATGGAAAGGTTTGTTTTGCAGTGACTGAGGCAAAGGCTGACCACAACCACTGGGAATCTGTCCCCTGTTTCAGCTGCCTTTTCTGCCACATTGCAGATCCTCACAGGGGAAGCCTTCAGATCTGAGCTTCTGAAAGTGGATCAAAGGTACCAAAACGCACACAGAATAACTACAAACTGATGTGGAAAACTGTGACCGCAGAGAAATTTTTGACCGGAACCTAAATGTCCACACAGTCAGCAGAAAAACTGCTGCTGACTTTGGTAGGATCAATCCTGCCTTTTGAGAAGCAGGTAACTAACGATTTTCTGAGCTGAGATTTGAACCATCAGTAAACAGAGTAGTACAAGGATATTTATTGAAAAGGACAGAGCAGTTACATGAGGAAGGGGTTATATGGGACCAGTGGTGGTGAATATAGCAGGACAAAGAATATAAAGAGACCTAAAGGAAGATGTCAGCTGGTGAGACTTGTGAAAAAGTCTCCCTAGGTCATACAGCTTCCTTATCTGTGTCCATGTAACTCATGCACTGGTGTTGTGAATCCCAATTTAGGATCCCGATGACTAGATCGAATTGTCACAAATGAGTGAGTTAAGTTGTTTAAAGAATCACCATCAAAGGTATTGTCAAAAGCAGGTTTTAATATGAATTTGTGGAAAATGCAACAAAGTTTTGAGGTAAGATTTCGCTCTATTACTTAGTACATAGATGAATCATACAAAGGAAAGTGGGCTTGGAATCACTTTAGAATGATCTGCACAGAGACTGATGCCTTCAGATTTAGTTTTT
>VYZT01061003.1:0-91098 GCA_013400735.1 Pomatostomus ruficeps
TGTTCAGCCCTGAGAAGAGACAATTGCGAAGGGACCTCCTCAATGTCAGTATCTGAAGGGAGGGTGCCAAGAGGATGGACCAGGCTGTTCTCTTACCAGTCAATAGGACAAGAGGCAGTGGGCAGAAGCTGATGCACAGGAAGTTCCACCTGAATATGAGAATGAGCTTCTTTACTGTGCAGGGGACCCAGCATTGGAACAGGTTGCCCAGAGGAGGAGTGGAGTCTCCCTCATCGGAGATGTTCAAGAACTATCTGGAAACAATCCTGTGCCATGTGCTCTGGGATGACCCTGCTTGAGCAGGAAGGTTTGGCCAGATGACCCACTGTGCTCCCTCCCAACCTGAACCATGCTGTGATTCTGTGTGATTTTTGTGACCCTGGCCAAAACAAGACCATGTGCATATAAATGGGTGTTCCTCTGGTTTTGACTCGGCTGCTGAAGTGGATAGCTAACTTCCCCAGAGAGCTGGGAGCTCTGGGATTGCCTCTGATGGGCTTGCAGCACTGGAGAGGTTTTAGGAGGAGAAAAAGGTGGCCTTAAGGAATTGTCTCCAGAGAGCAAGGTGGTCACGGTACCCCAAGAAAGGCTAAAACAAGCACATATGTGTCGATGTTCCTGCACTGTATGGACACAAACACACATACTCGAACTAGGCTGAGGAGCTAAAAAGGAGAGCTAAAAGAGAGAGCTAAATGAGAGAGCTAAAGGAGGGTCTAAAAAGAGCGAGGGCAGAACCCTCTGACCTTTATTTATATGTTCTTAGAAATCACCGTGGATTGGAGGTAGAAATCACCACCTCTCAATCACACTGGTCAAAGGACAAATCCATCACATGTCTCTGCCTAGGAGAATGGAATGAAAACAACAAGGACAGTTAGCAAAAACATGGCCATGTTTACAACAGCATTCGTGAGAAAGTATTACAGCAAAGAGAAACATTGAAAAACTGCAAAACTCAGGACAACACATGTGCAATATCAAATGCTCAAGTCTAAGCAAACTTAATCTAGGAGACAAGTGGGAGTGGTGAAGTCCTGATCTTGTCATTCAAGAGTAAAGACAGCACAAAGGCTAGGCAGAAAAATACCCAAACTGTGGGCAGCAGAGTAAGAGGTGTGGAAAATGATCCTCTTTTATTTCAAATGCAAGGAGAATGCCCCAGGGAAGGTAGCATAGAGTACCAGAGTCTCTTCCAGTGCTGTGTGGCCCCAGCAGCACTAATGAACAGTGACCATGGGCTGGTAAGGTGTGACCAAGGACAGTAGCCACCCTACAGGATGGAGAAGCAGCAGTGCTCTACAGATCATCTCCTGCAGAGACTCCCGTGGACAACATCCACAGGATTCCAAGGGGAAGACTTTTGGGAAGAGCTAAGGAAATCTCCTCTTTGCAAAGTTTTTCAAATTACAAGATCTATTCAGTGTCTTGTTTCGCTTCTGTTTAATGAAGGGAAAGATGCACATTTTTTGGCATGTTCTTGTCACATGTTTTTGGTAGATATAATATGAATCTTAAAAGATGACTATAAAGGCAAGGGAGATTAGAAAAATGAGCTGGGAATTAACTCTGGGTTCTGTTTCTGCTGCTGCCACTGGCTTTCAACATGACCCCAATGAATAATTTCATATGTAAGTTCCATAAAAATAAGTGGGAGCATCCAGATCCTCATTGCTCAGAGTTAATGTGAGAGTAATGCTGTCTTCCACACTATTTAGCTTAGTCATGCCTCAGGGCAGGCAGGGACCATCTCACAGAACATGTTTGTCAAGGCTGCTCTTATGTGTTTTTAGTGTCCTGGATGTGGTCTGGAGGCCAGAGGACATGCTGCAATAAAAATAAACCTTTATTAATAATGAAAAGGAGTTCTGCTTCAATCAAAGAATTCATTAAAGATTAAGCTGGTGTTAGTGGAAAGGGTGTGTCTGTACTTTATGTGCATTATTCATGGAGACCCTCTCCCCAGAAAATACACATTAATTATTCCTAACTTTCTCAGAGGTTTGTTTTGCTATCTTGTGATAAAATCTCAAGGTCACAAAGGAGATGCTTTTAGTGATGCTCATACAATTGACATTGTAAAATTTTATTTCTAAGTGAGGTGGTGCTAGTGGAAAAGGTGATAAATTTTAATTTCTATTAAATACTGGTGCATTTGCTATAACTGTCTAGTACCACCTGCACAACACTGTTGTTAGGCTTGCTAATGGATTAAAGGGAGCTGATGTCATGGTAGCTAAAGTGGAGATGTAAGCAGAATATGTAGTTTTCTTGTCTAGTGCACTGGACAGTACAGACCAATTGCCAAAAATTCCAAATAAATCTGAAGAGTTCATCAGTTTGATCATGTTTCACACATGCATTTTGCAGCTTCAGGACTATAGAGCCTGATCCTGTGGAGAGCAAAAGGAATGTGAGAGCTGACGGCTGCATCAGAGGTGCATAGGCAGGTGTGTAAAGGTAAACACAGAGAAAATAGTCATGGAAAACAATAGCAAATAAGATTTCAAGGACAGGAGAGCAGCTGGAGCTGTGTTGGGAAGTGGGCAGCTTGAGGAAGGTGAAAGTGAGCTGCAAGTTGTGAGCTTTGAGACAGGGAGTGATTTCCGTGAGCTGTTTCAGCTTCCCAAGTGGTGGGAGCTGCCACAGGGCACTTCCAGGACAGAAACTCCAGGGAGCTGCAAGTATAGATGCAGTGTCTTTTTAACAACAAAAAACTGTTTAGGGTTTTTTTGGTGGGTTTGCTTTGGTTTATGTTGTGTGTCCACCTCACCTTTAAATTTTTTTTCCTCCTTAATTCAGTAATGCATAGAAAGTAATTAAACTCCCTTGCAAAGAAGCACAGAACTTCGGTTTCATTGACTTATAAACTCTTTTCTGGGTGACCTGGGCCAAGTGATTTTTGGGGTGTGTGTTGTTATTCCCATATCTTGCTTATGATTAACCTAGAGCAGGTTAAACATTGGTATTTGGGACATACTGTACTAGTGGTGAGTTCTTTTCCAACAAACTTTTATTCCCTTAGATTTCAACTATCCACTTTTTAATGGCCAAGAGGCTTTCTGAGAAGCATTATGTAGCTGATTTGTACCACTTGACAAATCACAGTGTTTGGGTTTTCTGTTAATAAGAGAGAAAAAAATGTAGGTCTGTCAGATGATTGTGGTGCTTAGATAATCTCTTCTTTTGCTGTTCTTCAGCACAGTGTTATAATTAGCCCTTCACATTTTTCTGGTTTAATTCACCCCTCACTGTATGCATGCATCTTATCATGCACTAGAAGCAAGTTGAAGCATTAATTAATTTGAGCCATTTCAGAGAGCTGAAGGAACTCGTTTAACTGTCTTTCCACTCTGAATTCAGAGGCCAAGCAGACAGTACCTACTTGCTGCCTTCATGTGAAAGCAATCTCTGGCAAAATTCCTCACCTCAAGTAAGCTTGCAGACATGTCATTCCTTGACTGGCATCTTCCATTTAATACCTAAATCCCCCATCTAAAAATGCAGAAGCCTTCACTATGTATCCTGAATTGTGCATGGATTAGCATCTCTGTCGCTGGATTCTACTTATACTCCCTTAATATGTCTTATAATTCACATATGGATATGGTGTTTTTAAAAAACAACTGTCAAATCCCTATCTAGTGTATTTTATTGTAATTTCTTTATTTGGTGCTGAGTATCTTCTTACAAACATTTCTGTGGACATGCAAAGAGTACCTGCTGTTCTTCGCAAGATCAGTTTTTAATCCTTCCTGCATTATGGATAAAATCCTTGTTTCAGTCAGGAAAGCATCCTGCTGCAGATATTGGCCTCTGTGCCAAATATTGGGTTTCAAGCAATCAAAGCAATATAGGAAACAGAGGTGTAATATGATTTTTCAAAGGTGTAGTATGATTTTTCAAACCAAGGCAAAATTGACATTCTGTAATATTACACATTAAGATAGAAAGCAGGCTGGGTCATCAGGAATTAATGAAAACCTAAAAATGAGGAGGGGAGCCTTTAAAAGACATTCAAATACATCACAGAAAATCCAGATACCAGTTCTGTCTTCCTTTTCAGATCTGAGGGCACGCTTCAGGTTGCTTGGCCTTTGCCCTGGTCTAAAACAAGTGTACTCATAGCTGGCTATCAGAGCCATGCGAGTCCCAGTGTAACCTCTCCTCTTGTTTTTATGCCATCATAAAGAGCTGCAAGGTAAAAGGCACTGGACACTTTCCCCATGTTAATATTAACGTGGTTGTGCACTTCTGTTTTTATCTATGGCCAGTTTCTCATGGCTGTTATATCCAGCTCGAGAAGTGCTGACATTCTTCTCCCATGCTTTAGACAATACTGTGAATGGATTTATGTAACTGTCTTTCCTGCTCTGTGTCTTATTTTATGGCTTGATGGATGGGACAATTTCAGAATTATGGGATCCATAGTAATGCTGCTTTTAGTTGCAGTTTTTTCAGGTCTCCCTGACAAATTGCGGGTGAGTGTTTTGTAGTCAAAATGGTTTGAAAATTCTGCTGACTGATCACTTTTAAACAATATGATTATTGCTAAATTCTGTGAGACTCCAGTGAAGTTAGAAACAATGGCGAGTGTATTGTTACTGGAGTGGCTTTGTGTTTAGCATGACTTGCATCTGACTTGACTGCTTTTCCAATATGGTCGTCTGAAAAATACTCTGGGGAATTTCTGATTCCCCCTTCTGTGCTCTGGGAAGTGAATAAAGGTGAACCTCACATGGCTTGTGCCAGTGCTCAGTGCTACCCATGAACTCATTGTCTGGAAGTGTTTTGGACCCAAGTGTCAAAATCATCATCTCTGCAGAAAGTTACAGGGTCACTGGGAATTTTTCCCTGTTCTAGTAATTCTGTCATAGCAGAACTGTCCACTGAAAAAAAAAATCTGGAGTACTGAATTAGATATAACAGCTTTACTATATTCCTGTTAGGAGGTAAAAAGGAGGGGTTTGGGCAACACTGGGCTTGGCAGTCATGAAATACGAGCTCTGTTCCTATTGCAGCCACAGTCTCCTTCCATGTTTGAGGATAAGTGACGTCACCTTTTTTTTTCTAAGTTTTCTCATCTTCAAACTGGAGATCTTAATGATCTCTTCTGTGAGAGGGTTTTGGTATTGTATTTGAATTAATTGTCACCTGCAAGGGGCTCAAATTCCATGATATCAGTACAAGACAGCAATGTGCAACATGGATTATCAGTGTATCACATGAATGGAAAATGTTTTTGTAGATAGGTTAGCCCCTTTTATGGTAGAAGGCAAAATGTCCAGGGAAAATACTGTATTTATCTCTTGTGACAACTTAGTCTACTGGCCAGGTTATTTTTACAGGTAATGTTTTGGATATATTTTTAGCTGATGACCTGATCTGTAACAAAAACTGTTGGCCATGGGAAATTTGCTGTGAAGCACTAGTATTAAACAACAGCTGATCCCTTCATTCTCAAAATGTTTTATCTAGAAAGAGTTGTGAGCTTCCCTTTGAACACTGTGAGCTTTGTCTGCAGAGCTCTTCCACCATTCCCTTCAGTTTTACTCCTGGCTGAACCATGGGAAGAGACTTTGCTCTGACCAGGCCAGCCTGGTGTTGATACTGGGGCAGTGTCATAACCCCCAGCATATGGACAGATGTACCCCAAGGATTTAGGTGGTCCTGCCTCACTTAAAAGCTCTCAGGATGCTCCATGGCATCTGCCTTCTGTGTGTCATTCCATTTGCTATTTTATTCACTCGTAGTTTTTCCCCTCCTTGAAGAACAATCCAGAAGATACTGCACTGCAAGGGGAAGGTGTCCTGTGTGTTTGGCAGTACATAAAGTGTTTGGCCAGGGAGTTCCCAGTGTGGCAGTTAATTTTTCCTCTTCAGTTAATTTTTACTGTTAGAATGAAATGTGGTGTCCTGAAGTGGATCCAGCACTGCAAATGAGGTTCAAACACCACACAATGATTTCTCTTGATTTATGCATTACACTCTCATTAATGCAACCTGATGCAGCACTTGCATATGCTGGACAGGTTTACTAAAGATGAGTATTTACAGACCCTACTTGCATTACTCCCCCTTTGCTGCTGCAATAAAATAAAATGCAATTACTTTAGCAGTCCCTGTATCCTGAAGAAGTCATTAAATGTTAACCAAAATACTTTCTTTGCTCTCTTTAATAGAAATCTGGAATTAATTTGCTAAGGGACAAATGCTGTTGTTTTTCCTTAGAGCTATGGTTAATGCCTAAATAAAAACACTAAGTATGACAATCCTTAAATTTGTGTACCAGACTCAGTTTGAAATTTAAAGGGTGGAACAGATACCTCTTTTGATGGGAAGAAACAGCAAGTGCCTGGTCCAGAAAGTGGATATTGCTGAACTCTAGGAAAGACTTGTACATGGACATAGAGTTGAATTTTGCAGCTCAACCCTTCTTTACTCTGTACAGACCTTCCTAACTACTGTGATGGCCAGCTTCTTAAAATGTTCATCATTTGCTTTTGTGCAGGCCTTCATTTGGAACTGTGAATGAGCAGTAAAATTTTGACTAAGCCATTGAGGAAACCACCAAGTCCTTTAACCTTATATTCCAAAGCTTGCCTCCCCCTTCTCCTCTGAGGTCTTTGTCAGCTGTTCAAATGAAGTCTAAAGTCAGGGAGTTCTTTGTGGATGTGAATGAAAGGTCTGGATTCTGAAACACCTATGCAAGCTGTAGAGCAGAGTTTAATCTATTCATCAAGGACTCTGAATTTGACTTGCCTTAATTTTCTGGACTTTTTATTAAAAAAGCTTGTGTAATTTTTGCCTTCACAGCACCCCATATGAGGAGAAACTCAACTCATAAATAAGAAGGGAGAAATGCCAATGTATCAGTGCAAAATGAAACCTGAAGTGCTGTGTCTCTGCTTTGTGAAGGTAGCAGAGGCCTTGCAAGTGTGGAGCCCAGTCTTGCACTTCTTTGGCTTTCAACACCTGTCACTGTACCCTGGGGATGTTTATTCTGCACTTTCAGATGCAGGAAACCTTTCAGGCTGCCTCTCTGATAGCGCCAATCAAGTGATAAATATTCCATGCCTGAAAATACTGTCGGTGCTTCTCATTCACCTTGCTTGCAGGAAGCAGATGGGGTAGTTAGTGAGGGTCTGGCAACTCTCTCTCCTTCTCATCAGCACCTTGTATTTTTCAACAGCTGCCAAAATAGTAAAAATGTGAAGAGATTGGTCAGAAAGAGTTAAATAGATAGGGCTGAGAGGCTGACAGAGGAGTCCTCTATATGACCATTAAATTAACTGATCAAAGAGGCCATAAAACAACAGTAGGAACAAGCCCTGCTTCTAAGTTACTCATGACCTGACCCATTGATGTAAATTCTCTGCTTACAGCTGCAGCATGTAGCTGGGCAGTTGTGCTGTTTCCACAGGTGCAGTCAGGCTATTACCACACCAAACTGCCTGGCAGGACCTCCAGCTTGATCATGGCAAGGCAAGCTGCAGTACCTGAAGTCTGCTGTTCTGTTACCAGACAGCTGGAGAAGGGCTTATTAGCTACAAGCTTGCAGTCAGTGAAGGAAATAGCATTTCTGAGCAAAGATCACTTGCTTCGTTCCTATTAACTTTGTCATCTTCTGTCCTGTTGGTTTTTTAAATTCTGCATTTCTTTTTCTCCTACCACTTGTCCTGGTATCTTCCCTTAATTAATGAGGAAGGACAAACAGGCTTCCCAGTGGTTGCCTGCTTTCATTGATTGGACTACACTTGCCAGGACTTGCACGTGTGCCACCCCTAGCCTGGGCTGAGAGGGAAGCTCTCTGTGCAGAAGAGGACTGTGGAGCCAGGTGAATCCCACCTGTACCACTCCTGCAGACAGAGCTAGAAACATGTTCAGCACATGTAGAATCTCATTTAAGGATGTGTACTGAAGCAGTTTTTGAATATGGTCTGTTTTCCTTTCCTAGAGAGTTGCTAAGGAGGTATTATCTGAGACACTTCACTCCTAGAGTCACAGCGTGGTTTCAGGAATGGGATTAGGGGACCCACTGTGCGCCTTTCTTCTTCCTCCTTTCTCTCCCTTTTTCCTTCCCCTTCCCCTTCTCCTCCTTCTCTTCCTCTCCCTGTACAATTAATCATCAGTTTATTGCTATGATGCATAATAACTATGCTCTGAAAAATGGAAAAATTATGCAGAAGATAGCAAAATTACTGGGAAGTGCTAAAAAAATGTTAACAATTGAAACTACAAATCTAACATTAAATTTCTAAGGTTTGTTCCTAAGATAAAAATTGTCTTTATAAACTATTTCCAAACTATGGGTTCTTCAACTATTACATTGAGCAGTGAAACCAGTTGAGAGGTTTGGAATGTGAAAGGCAGGAAACAGCTCCTTCGGAGCAAGGTAATCCTGTTGTACTGCTGCAGTCACCCATTATGGATGGAGGAGGAGGTCATCCCCTAAGTCATCCCCTCATCCACTTTTCCAAATGGTCTAGAATAGATGTGTGACTAGGTTAAAATTCTTCACAACCCTCTACAAAATTTGAGAAATAATTTGTGTTAAGGTGCTGATAGGTTTTGTCTTTCATCCACCTGACTGACAGCTGATCACAGAAAAAATGCAGCAACTTTTCGCAGCCCAAGACATGGGTAGCCACGACAGTGAGAAGATCCATAAAGGAGCTTTGCAATATATCATTCACGTATTGGATTTATTTTGCAGCCTCCTGAGAGGTTTTGCCTGAAGCACTGAGTTCAGAGGGTGATAAACTCTCAGCATTTTAATTGGAACTGGATAAAACACACTTGGTTCAGGATGCTGAGACTGCTGAGATGTAGCTCTTGCACGAAGCTGAAGTTTGCCTGTGTTCTCTCTAGTATATAACTGGAAAGAATTCTATGAAAGTCTTTTTTCCCTTCCTCCCACCCTGTTTGTATCTAAGTTTCTGTATGCCAATTAGTGTGGCAGGGACAAGAACATGCTGAGGAAAGGTCTCAGCATAGTAAGCTCTGCATGTTGAGGTCTATTTAACAGCTGGGATTGCCTTATATTGTGAGTCCCGGACATGAAGAGTGAAAGGAGGTTGTCCTTCCAGAACCCTGTGAAGTAGAAAACTTGGAATATAATATCCTTTCTCTAGTAGTGTCAGAGTGATCCACTGGTCAAAGGAGGGATTTGTTTGGGTACAGTCAGACCCCGGAGTACATAGGCCAGTTCAGAAAATGGATTTTCTCTCTGTTTCACTCCTGTATTTGTGTGGGCAGCACTGACTGTTCCCCTTGCTGCCTGCTCAGAACATTTCAGATACTTCTTTTTAACTTTAGTATTTTCACTCTGGAAACCACCTGGGGTCAGGATGCTGAAATCATGGACTAAATTAAAAAGTGTATACTTTTATAATGTTAAATGTCTGAAAAAAAGCCAGTGAAATCCACTGGGCTGATCATACGTCCAAGATTGAAACCTGCAGCTTCTTGTTTCTTGTCAGCATTTCCAAAGATGTGGTGGTGCAAGAAGTATTTGGAGCATGAACCTAAGACCATGCAACCTAAAACTAGTTACCACTTGAATGATGATGGCCGTGAACAGTAGAGCTCATCTGATGCACTGCAGTAAAACACACAGGCAACACTCCTGAGAGTCCTGAATTTCCCTGGATTCAATTTTGAAGTTGGGCTATGGTCACATCTGTGAAAATACTGATAAAAAATGCAACATATAAAGTAGATACTGAAACTTTATGCAGTGCATCCTACAAATGAGCTTAAAAAGAGACATTCAAGTTGTCTTAAGTAAGAATTCCCAGTGGCCCTGCTGAGTGTGAGTCCTGCATGGCCACATTAACTTGGTGGAGTGCTCTGGATCCCTGCGGCATTCTCACACCTGCACACATGTTATTGTCCTCTATGAAAGGGAGAAAAGAGGAGGGTTTTGAAGATACCTTTTAAATATCTCAGAGGATTTAGTGATAAGGACTTGCTAAACTTCAGAAAGGTATTATTTCAGCACTGGTCTGATTTGAGACCAAAGTGCTCCTAAAAAGGGTGGTCTTGTTCTTTGTAAATACCATTGGGAGATCCTAGATCTTCCTGTGTTGGAAGGGAAGACTCTGCTGGACTTATGTTGTGGGTAGATGTGCTGCTGTATTTTGACAGTTCTGCCTTTCCTAGGAACCGTTATTTGGAGATATATAGATATATAACCCTGACAATCAGGTTCCTAGTGATGCCTAAGTGTACAAATGAAAAGAGTGGTGTTGTGGAGACAGAAACAGAGACCTGAAAAGAAGGCTGCCCTAATCTTTGTTCAAAATCTAAATACTCTAGTCCCTCTTTGCCGCAGTAGCCTTTGCTAGTGAAGATTATCCACCATCTAGAGGATCTCTGCTAGGTCAGGAGAGAGAAAAAACCCCCAAAAACAAAACCCAAAGTAGCAGAGAACAAATCTATCAATACTCTTCTTAGAGGAGGAGAACAAAATTAAGAGTGTCCTTTTGAATCCAACTACACTTTCACTTAAACAGAAAAACTTTTCCCACATGAAGAAGCTTCAGGGAGTTCATTAAAATCTGCTAAGATAAAATATATACCACATCTCTCTCTCTCCTCAAAAGGCCTTATTATGTTCATTCCCATTAACTCTCTCCTTGGGGTGTTTTGTGTGTCTGCAGAACATATTATGGCCATTTGGTTCTGAATGGTTTTGCAGGACTGTCACTGAATTTCAGTCATAAAATGTCTAAAACTGTGAACAACATTTCAAAAATTATAACAAGACTGTTTCAGTAATATATAAGTCAGCAGATAGAAATGTCTCACTAATTCCCTGTCAGGCCAGGCACTGTCGGGGCTTGAAGGAGAAAGTAAGACATATTTCATTTGATGTATTCTGATAAAGCCCTATCCAAGTGAAGCTCTGCCCACATTTTCACTTTAATTTTGCATTGCAGAACCCTTCTGAAAGTTGCCTCAGTGCTGTTCAGTCATTATTTTCTTTCCAATAGCAGCCCTTTCACTCTCAAAGAGAGAGTTTGAAAACTGGCACTGACTCTGCTCTGTGCATCATTTTCATGTTATTTAGCCTTGAAGATCTGTGTGGCATCTCTGTGTATGTCCAGCTTCCTCACAGGTAAAGACTTTATTCATATCCCTGAGGAAGCAGAATGGGTGATTCTTCTACCAAGAAAGTTGTAGAGGGTGAGGTAAAGCTCCTTCATGGACACATGCAGTGGAAGAGTTAAAAGGTTTCATGCTTATTGACTCAGATGGCTTTTATATCTAAGTAGAAATCCTTTCATTTTGAAGTCTGGTTCTCTTGCAAACCTGAACATTTTATCCATGAATTTCCTACTGGACAAAGGAATGGTGAGCTCCTGTTTCTCAGAAAAATGGGCTGCTGGATTCATTATCATGAGGTCTGTGCAAAATGGTTTGCCAGACATTTCAAGCATGAGGTAAAGTCCCTCCTGGGCCTATGCTGCAGCCCTCACAGTGGGGGAAGATGAGCTTTTGAAAACAATTCAATTTTTATTCATTAACGTGTATAAAAATGGGACATTTGATCCATCCCAAAGCCAAGAGCCCGAGTGTACTGTGTCACTCAGCAAGAGTACAGGACAAAAGAGCAGAGATGCGAGACAGCAGAGCCACACAGCATCAGAGCAAGGGCTGCCTGCCCCAGCATCCTCTGCCAGCAGCACCCACTGGCAGATGATTGAAGGACAGGCATATGTAAGATTTTCTGCCAACTTTTTTATTTTTTTCACATCGTTTTTCTCTTCAGTACCTCTCTCAAGTGAGTGTTTGGTCTTTTCTTGGACTCCTCTAAACTTGTTGCAACAATAGCATTCCTTGGCAAGGCTTTCCACACACTGACCACCTGTTCCATGAGGAACCATCTCCTTTACCTCACCTTGAGCCTGGCCTCCTTCTCCTTTCGTTTTATGGCCTTAAATTTTGTATTAGCAGAGATGGTGGGTGATTGGGGCCTGTCTGTCTGATCCTGGCCACTTTTGATTAGTGGGTCAGTGTCCCACTATGACTTTCCAAATCAAGGGGAACACAGAAAAATCCTTTCATGTGTGGAAGCTGTTCTGTAGCTGTGGTCATTGTAGTTGCCTTCTCTGAATGTTTTTGGTTGTAATACAGCCTTTCTCAGATGAGGAAACAAGAACCACAGGCTATATTGAAGATGTGGAAGAGACATAAATTCATACAATCACATAATTAGGTTTTCTGTATTGTTCATTTGTTCTTGATAATCTGTATTTTATTTTCTTCTATTTTATTTTTTTCTGCTTTGACTCCTGTTGAGTTGATGTTTTAATGGAACTAGCATTAGGATATGCTAAAATATTGTTCCTGGATGATAATTGTCAGGTTTGAGTCCATCATCTCCTGTGTGAAGTTAAGATTGTGGTTTTTTCCATGTGCATTATTACCTAAATTGCCATTCTTTCTCATATTGTCCTATCACCAAATCTTGCATGGCGCCTTAGCAATTCCGCCTAGTCTGCCCTCATTCTTACTGTCTTGAATATTTTTTTTATCAGCAGAACTTTCTCACCTTTTGCCATTTATTTATGAGTGAATTGAATCTCAGCACAGTTCCCTGATATCAGCTGATGATCTCTCTCCACAGTGAATGCTTACCCTTTGTTTTTTGTCTTTTAACCAGTTATTTTTCTTTGAAAGGACTTTTCTCGTATTCCATAACCATGCAACATTTGCATAGCTATGATTAAAAAGAGAAAAATCAGAGTAAATCATCACCAGAAGCAAAATTTCTGCAGATCAAAAAACTTCAAGCAGAGCCAAGCTGAGCCCAAACAATAAATGCAGTCATACAGCAGTTGTAATCAATGTCCTCCCAACAGAATAATTTGAATTCACACAGCCTGATGTCAAGATATGATTTTTCATCCAGTACTCCACACAGGACATCCACTGGGCCACAGAATAAACTGCCAGGCATCTGTAAAGGGGCACAAATACCCAGTTGCAAAGAAGAGCAGTATGTGGGGTTTACTGAATGATTCAGGGGGGAAGCTTGTATATTTGTTTTTTTGTTTGTTCAGTGTTTTTCGTTTGGTTTGGTTTGGGTTTTTTGGGAGGGGAGGGAAGTTCTTGGTGTTTTTTTCATTTCCCAAAACTATCTCTCTGCTTCAGATGTCTCAGTACCATCCTAAAGGAAAATACTGAAGTCTGATCCTGATTCTCAAACACAAAAATTGTGCTGCCTCCTCTTTCTATAGCTCAGGTTATAATTCTCCATTGCTGTCTGTCTTTTCCAGCAGCCTGTCCCCTTCCCTGCATCCTGTCTTCTCTACCTGTTCTAGCAACTGTTTTTTCCATACTGATCAGGGAGACTTATTAACCCAGATGTTTCAGTCATCCACACAGTTTCACCCACAGAGTTTTAATTAATTTAATAAGAAGTTTAGTAGTTTAATTTGGCATTGGGTCTGGCTCTAAGCCTTAGAAACTAGTAGGCAGCTAAGGTCTAGTGGCGTTTCTGTAATGGAGGAGATAAAAGCTGGACAGACTTCCAGTTTCCTCAACCATAAAAGCTATGTTCTACTGTCCAGGAAAAAAATGGTTTGTGTGGAATCCCTGCAAAGCGTTTGAATAACTGCAAATCCAATAGAATTTGTCAAGCAGAAAGATGCTGAAGACAATGTTAAATAAGGTGCTGTGCTAAATCTGCTGGTGGTGTAATAAAAGCCCAAAGAAGAGTAGTGGAGTGAACTGCAGCAGTGGCCACAGTCTGCAGTGGAGGGCTGGGCAGGCACTGGGGGAGCTTTTCACACCCATGATGTGGAAGAAGAGTGTGATTCCTGTGCATAAACCTCTAGGATAACTGTGCCTAGACCATACATGGCTTGGAGTTTGTTGGTTGTCCAAGTAGGTGTGGAGAGTTGAGCCTGAAAAGGTGTTTTTTCCATGCTTTAGCAGATGATAAACTAAGGCTAGTCCCTCCCTGTTTAACTGCTTCCCGGTAAAACTCAGTCTGGCTCGTGTTTAGCAGAGCTGTACCGTGTTCTTGCAGGTCCCTTGTTCAGGAGTTGAGGTGGGTAGAGCAGAAGGTGGCCATGTGCCCTGGTTTTGGTTGGATTAGTAAGACATGGATGTGGCGGAGCTGGAAGTGGCAGCCAGGCTGCCTCACTCATGCCTCCCCCACAGCCGTGCTGGCTGTGGACACCACGCTGTCTCCATTCAGGTAAAGCCCTGTAAATCTGCAATCAGCTGCAGTTTGCAGGTAGGACAGGCTTCTGCCCTGCTCAGTCCCTATCCTGATCCCCACCCTCAGGCTAAAAACAAGGCAGCATTTCTTGTCCAGATGGAGCTACAAATAATAGCTGTGTCAGTCCACAGGCTCTTTCAGCTGTTTATTTTTCTGGGGGAAGCACTGGAGTCTCAAAAGTGTTGATTCTCACAAGAGGAAGTACTGGGCATGCCCATATGAATAAGTGATCTGTATTTGAGTGCAAGTGCTTCTACTGGCTTCAAGCATATTTTTGCAGGTGCCCCATCTGGGGAAAGAAATGGCCACGAATAAGACCCTAAATCATGCTAAGTATTGCAGACAGCATATCTCTATGAAGTATTTAAGGATTTTAAAAAAAATCCCGGATTCTGAATTTACAAAACACCATTTCCTCCATCTGCACTCAGTGCTCATCATTTTGTTACACAACCGCTTCATTCCTTCACTGCTAATAGCTGCCTTTGAATACTGAATTGCCTCATTAGGGTCTCTTATCCCATGAATGAAATTCTTCCTCTGAGTCAGATAGGCAGTCCTTTATTTTTCCCATTGACTTTTTGTGAAATATATCAGTCTGGTTCTAAGTAATCAATAAAGCAGTGTGGAAAGGCTTCTGATCTTTGAAACTGTGTGGAGTAGATAGATCCTTTTGTTATAATGCCTTTATTTCTTGAAATCTTGTGTTCAGTGGAAGCTATTTGCACTGGTTTAAGCATATAGCTGTGTTGTTCGCTTTCATACAAAGATTTCTTCCTTTTTCTGCAAGAGGGAATGGCAGTTCCAAACCCCTGATTCTGACTGCAATATATCTTGGCAGAGTCACCTCTAATGACGGGGGGTGGGGGGGTGGGGGGGGGGAAGGCACACTTGTGTCAAACAGCTGGATGAGTTGGCAAAGAGTTGGACTGGTTTGCTGAATGAGTGTAAGTCAGTGGAGAAGTTAGCAAGAAAGCTCTGCCTCGCACTTTGACATGCTAGAGCTTCTGAGCTGTTAATAGGAGCTAAATAACCCCTGTTATGATGATACTATCAACTGTAAATTCATCTCCCTAATTGATCTGTTGAGCAGACTTTGTGTTTCTAAATATGGGTGTAAGTTGCTTCCTTCTGCCTCACTGTTCAACAGTTTAAGTAATTGAATACAGCTGTTTTATTGCTCCCTTAATGAGTGAGTGGAAACCATGGATGGATTTCACAGTGTATCATCTTCCTGTGAAGTGCAATGTCTTTCGGGATCTGAAAGTGTGGAGGTGGTAATGAAATAGTAATACCTTCTTGGTTAAGCTCCTGACTGAGGTGGGCCAGAAGACTCTGATGTACTGCTCATGGCTGTAAGGAGAGGAGAAGGGGCTCGGGTTATAGGTACCTGAGAAAACTGTTGCAAGGAAAGCTAAGGCCATCTTCAGTTCAGCGTGTTATAGCAGAGGGGAGCTGGCGCTTTGCTCCAGTTTTAATTTCTGCATGTGTTTCTGATATGTTTTATGATGCTACATAAATTACTTAACCATCTATGCTAAAGCTGACAGAGAGGTTGTAAGATGCTCAGTCATTAACTAGAGTTTCAAGCAGATCTTGTCTGTACTATCACTGAAGAAGTATGTCAGGGTATTGTAGACCAGTCTTGGTTGTGATGTAACTACAGCTGCCTGACCTAAGTAGCTGTTACCATGCAGTATCTAAGCTTGGGGGAACAATTAGCAGCCTTAGATCTGATGATGGGCAACCCAACTGGGCCACAACGCTGCGGTCAGGGGACTGGTCCAGCTTCTTGGAGTGGCATTCTCTGTCCTTAATAAAAAGTCATTCCATGAGAGCAGTTTGCTTTTCCAGATCTGGGACTGATGCTTTATGTATGAGTCAACAGCTGTTGAGCTGAGCTTGAAGCACACCAGCGTGTGCCAGCAAGCTGGCAGTAACATCATATCCCACAGGCAGTGGAAGCAAAACAGCAGTGAGTTGGAGGCCTGGCAGAAGGGGATTTGCTGCTGTGCAGCCCAAAATCAGAGGCCCGAAGTTACCATGTGCAGGAGTGTTTTTTGCTGAGAACACTGTAAGCTCTTACAAGTACACATGGCCTCAGTGTGCTGGACATGTGAAACACCCCATAATTAAAGCCAAGAGGATTCTTATGGCTGTTATCCAGCACAAAAGAAAACCTTGGAGCTGGCTTCCCAGCTGACGTAAACCAAATCTGGATGGGGTTATTGAAAGAAATGTGCACTGGGCTCGGGGAATCAAATGCTGTCACTCAAATCTTGTCTTTGTGGGTGGCCATGTGGAAGCTAACCTGCTTCCTGCTTGCAAGCTTTGAGTAACAACCTCCACTTGCTGGGAATGGGGCAGCAACACTGGAGGCAATTGAGCTACACCAGTTTACACCTGATGGGGGTCAGGAGGGTGGTGATTGCTGCCTGTCTGGCAGGTGTGAGAAGGGATATTTGTGCCATTTACAGACACGTAGAATATGCTTTCTATGAGTGTTCAGCATGGTAACTTTCTCCTCTGTGCCAAAGTATAGTGAGCAGTGCCAAGGGAGTGCTGCTGAAGCAGAGCTGGGAGGTTGATGTAACGTTGCCTGGGGAATGGAGGACAAAGAGGGAAGAAGGAATAGGAGCTACTCTTCAAGGAAGGAGTGAAGACTAACCTAAAGGAGAGGAAATACAGAGAAACAAGTGAAAAGAGTGAGGGTAAAGAAACAGATGAGACTGATATTAGGTCAGGTTGGTTGGGACTTTAAGCAACCTGTGTTGCTTGTAGTGGAAGGTGTGCCTGCCCTTGGCAGGGGGTTTGTAACGAAATAATTTTTAAGGTCCCTTCCAACCCAAGTCATTCTATGATTCTGTGAGATGAGACTGGTTTGATGCTCGTGACTTTGCCATAATCACTAATCTTGTTAATGCCCCTTCCTGCCTTCTCTCAACATGTCTGGGGTGGAGACAGAAGGGGATGGAGTGGCTTCCTGAAGTTGTACATGAATTCTTCTGTGTTAACTTGTTTTTACAGTGAAGTAACTATTGGAGAAAATCAAGAAAAGGCCTTGAAATCCAGCTGACCTCAGCATGGTTGTTTGGATGTCCTCTGAGGGGACAGCAAAGCAGCACTGGCATCCACACATCTTATGCAGAGGGGTTGTTTCTAAGTTTGTCTATCAGTCCTATACATGAGATATTTTTTTTCTTGCAGCTGTGTCTAGGGTGCTTTAGAGAGACTAGAAATGTAAGGTGGTCCAGTGAAGAAAGTATTTAAAAATCTTAAGACTCACTAGTCTTAAAAGTTAGTGAGCTGCTTGGCATGGATAGGTAGTGAGCAAACATCTATCTTGCCTTTTTATAACCTTTACAATCCCTAAGCTGTGTTTATGTGACAGTCTTCTTGGATGCTTTGCATTAGCCTGATGGGTGTTTTACTGTGCAGTGCCTCTGGTACTCCTCAAAATTCAGGATCTTTGGGAAACCTTCCCTGTAATCCTGGCTCCAGCTCGATGTGGCCAAGCAAAAGCAGGGAGGCTTGTAAAAGGAGCCTGACTTCAGCAGAGAATACCTCTGGACAAAAAGAATCCCTCTGCCTGTGAGCAGGTTTAAGTGTGAAGGTATTTCAGCATGGTTGCAAACATGCAGAATGGACCTAGTCCATTTTAGTTATATTGATAAAAACAATTGTGGCTTAAAATGCTCTGACACTGAGATTTTATTTGTAGAAACAGGGTTTGTTAAAGCCACCCCCTCTCATGGTGGCCTGCCGAGTTGTGAGGCCATTGCAGTTACCTACACAATGTGTAAATAAACTTGCTCCCCTGACTGTAAACCGTGACTCTTGGAGATTGAGCGTTTATGCAAGCTGTGAAAATGGCTTGTTCAGGTAGGGATTTTTTGCAGTTTGTTTTCATGAACAGTAGTTGATATAGAGAAATAGTATTGACTTGTAGTTTGGAAAATCTGGATTTGGTAGGAAAGTTTGGAAAGATTGTTCTATCTGCTCTGCTTAAGTCTGGGATCACTAAACAAAACAGACTTCCCTCCTTCCAGATATCTTAATGCTGCCCCTTGTAAACACTGTAGTAGAAGGATGACCTAGCTATGTCTAGAGCTCTGCAGAGCGGGATTTATCGTCCCCTCTCTGTTTGCTGCAGTGGCACTTAAAATCTTTAGGGCTTATGTCAGCTTTGTGTTCATGTTGCACCCCTTGAATCCTGAGTGAACATTTAGATGGCTATTACTAAAAAAAGGTTGCTCCAATGAGAAAACCACGAAGTCACCATTGCATAAATAAATAGATCTCTTCTCTTGTGTTTCATGTTGTCCTTTGGCTTGCACTCATCATTATGGGGTCTGAGTGCCTGGCAGTAGGACATTAAATTGTGTGAGACTAACATATCAGGTGATCAGTGGCTTGGCTTCCTCTTCTTCCTCATGCGTATGTAAAGGAGCACTTAGAATTTGTTATGTAAACACAGCATTGTATGTTTTTCCTCGAGAAGCAGTTTGGTTTTGCATTTGGCAGAGCAAGTGGTGACATTTGTAGTTGTGTGGGTCATTTCTTATGAACTCTGGTGTGAAACTTGTCCCTGGTTGAATGAAGCTGACAAAGACACTAAGCAACTGGCCTAGCTGGCTTTAGCCTTCTGTTTATCCCATTAGCTTCCCTAGTTTGGAGGACCTGAACAGGGAGGCAAAGCCCCTCTCGCCCCCTTCTTATTATCCCCCCTGGACATATTGAAGGGAAATGCTATTAAAAAGCATCTCTAGAAAACTTTTCACACCTTTATTTCTTCCTGCAATCTCGGTCACGAGAAGGATGGAGCCAACTCAGCTTTCACCATGCCCTTGCTCAGAGCTGTGCTTGCCAAGGAAGGACCCCACAGGATTTGACCGTTGTGGAGTAGATGCATTACCAGGAAGAAAGAGACAGGTTTTACGGGCGCGAGGCTGTGTCTTAACTACTGCTCAGTCACTTGGGAACTCTGTAAAAGCTTTCTGAAACTACCAGGCTCCTCCCAAAGCACCACTTGATCTAGTGTATTTTTAGATTCAAAGCTGAGTCTATAAAACTTATCCCTGTACAAAGACCACCCAACACTAACAGGGTGTGCAGAGAAATTTCTGTTTAGAGTTTAGTGCAAGGGTCAGATAGCTTTGCTATGGTTCAGGTTATCCACCCAGAGCAAGCATGCTTTTTTCCTAAGCATGGGATACATGAGTCATTTCTATTACCCAGACCTCTAGACATAACATAAAATAGACGGCATGAAATAGCATTAAAGATACTAAAGATGGGAGGAAATTAAGTGTTTTCTCCCTTGCATTCTTGAGCTATAGAGTAATGGATTTCTAATGCAAGCTCAGCTACTAATGCACACATAAGAAGTGAGGGCAAACAGTAGAAACCTCAACCTCTGTACCATAAAATACAGAAAACCCAGTCAAGCAAAAAGGCAACACAGAAGTGCTTTCGCAATATAAATTTGGTGATTAATTTCCTAGCAGGGAATTAGATTTTATCTACTTTTTAAAAATGTTAGTAAACTGGATTTATCTTAAGCTGCTTAGAATCTGTGACCCTGCCAGTATCTGGCATATTGCAGGATTTTCTCTCTTTGTTTGAGAATGACCCATAAGACCCTAAATCTGTATTCTTCCTTTTTCATATTTTAAAAAAAATAAATTCCTGATCAACTTCTGCATTCCCAGCTCAGCTCTGTGCTGTGATCTGTCTCTGTTCAGATTCTGTGGAATGGCTGGGGTATTAAGAATAACAGACCTCACACCCACCTAAACCAGAAAGAAATTCATTTCATCTCCCTTTTTTGAAAGGTGTAAATTCTGAACATTGGATTCTCTCAGAATCAGGATTAAATTATTTGAAGGAGTGCCTCTCCTTATTAGAGACTGCTTGTAAATACACTGTCTCCCTTTGAATGCTTGGGAACACTTGCATTTGGACTCCTTTTTTAGGACTTTTTCCACTTAGTAATTAATACTCATCTTTATATAACACTTGTGACTGAAAGCACAATGCAAGGGGATAAAAATGGGCAGTCTGCCCTGTTTAAAGGAGATAAATCTACTGTCCTGATGGACCTGCTCCCTGAAATTCTTTAGTGCAGAGGAGGTTAAAAGTTATGTGTCAAATATAATACTCTCAGTCTGCTGCACTCAGTAACTATAGCCGGTCTTTTAACTATTATAGAATTTAAGGCTAAGTATTTTTAGCAGTTTTTATTGATGCCTTTCTTAAACTTCTCTTTCAGAGGTTTTGTGACCATAAAGAAAGATGGAATGAATTTCTGTCTGACTAGTGTATCAAAATTTTCATATGATCATGCACATGCATGCATTTAGGGCCAGTGCATCATTTCCAGTAACTAAAGGTTGCGACTTCCGTGCTTACTCTGGAAGTCAGAACAACTTCCCATTTATTGGCTGGGGAAAATGAATATATTTCATTTGAGCTGGATAGAGTCTTGGCATGTGATTTATCCTTGCCCAAATATTTTCTTACAATTTTTAAACCTGTGAAGTCATATCAATAACATAAATTAAAAGCTTCAAGTAATGTCTCAAATACATGGTTATCATTTTACATCTACAGGAAATGCAAAAGAAAGAAATGTGAAATAATAGAAATGGAAAATCCAGTGCCTTAACTTACCCTCAGCAACAAGGAAAGTTTCCTTTCTTTGACTAGATGGATGTAAACCCAGTCCATAATCCAGCTTCTTGAAATACTCAGTAATTTTGTTTCCTTTATTTTGCTCTCTGAAAGTACACACCATCTATGTAGCTCATTATGTATGTAAAAGATTCTGGGAAGGAGTTGAGGCTGAGTAATCCATGCCAGCCCTAATTTCCCCATCAGGAAATTAGTTGGGGCAGAGCTGGCATTGAAACATGTGGGATGTCTGTATTATCTGAAGTGGAGCGGTCTTGGTTGTTCCTCTCTTGAAAAAAACCAGGCTCCTGAAAGGGCAACTGTGTTTTTTTCAGTGTTTTCTTCTGGGCATCCCAATATCTTTGTGTGTGTTGGCAGCAGAAGACTCTGAATGTCTGTTTTGGAAACCTCTGGCAGGATTCCCTGTTTTCCTTGCAGGTGACTGAGCCCAGGACCAGCATGAGGTCTTGGTCTCCTTGGCTGTCTATGATCGAAGCGTTGTGAGCTGTGAGCCTCTAGAAGGTTAAGGGGGCAACTCTGCTCTTCCCCACATACTCCTCTGGCCAAGGAGCACAGATGCCAGCACTGCTGCCGCTGGGTGTCATTCCTGAGGGAGGTGCAGTTCCCAGGGGAACACAGTATCAGGACAGCACAAAAGGGAGGACAGGTAGAAAGACAACTGTGACATACACCTTTTCCTGCTAGAATAGGGGAAGTTGTTCTGAGTGAAGAAGAAATGAATGTAGCCTGCAGTGTCTGATGGCAAGTGACCAGTCTGCAGCCGCTGCTTTTCAGCCTTGTAGTACCACCATTATTGAAAGCAGCTCTCAGGAGATCCATACCACAGTGTGGAGTCAAACCTTCCCCCAAGGTATCTAAAGCTGTCGAGGCAATGTGGACTCAGGACTGGGCATGGGACAGAGACCAGGGCATTCCAGGTCAGTCCAACCTGTGCCCGTACTTGCCTGCATGTGCTTAAGGTCCCTTCTATTCTCATTTATCCTCAGGTGACCAGAAGCTTTTAGCCATCTGCGCTTTTTCTGACAGACCCCTTTACTGCTAGGAACAAGAAAGAAACCAGGGTAAAGAGCAACTTGGCCATGTACATACAAAATTATTTTGCTGTGCCTCAAAGGGTAATCAGACTTATGTTTTAAATGAGGAGACTGGTGCCAGGAGCTTCTCTCCACAGGCTGTCAGCAGTCCCTACCAGGCCACCACTATCTGCAGTCTCTTGCACAGCTCTTTCCACTGCTTTGCATAATGGATGGCATTGTCAGGAATAGTTTCCTGATGTTGTATAGTACTGAGGAAGAGACTGTCTTCTCCTGTACTTAACCTTGGTGATTTTTAACCCAGCCATTAGTCCTCACAAATGATATTGTTTTCCCCTTTGGCATGAAGCAGGAAGGCCTGTTGAAAACCACAGCATCTGTTGTAAAGATGGACATATTCATCACGCAAGCCTAGGGCTCAGCTGTGAACACAAGAAGGACTTCAGAAGCCAAAATACATTTGGTCAAACTTTTTTGTGTAATGGTTTCCTCAGAACTCCAAGCTGTAGTCAAACATTTCATTAAAATGCTCTGGGAATGCACAAGAAAGCTCTTGACTGTAATGTTTGCCTAGGGAGTTTTGTTTGAGTCTTCAGCCTAGATTGTCCTTAAAGCCTATTGTACTGCATGAAAGGTAGCAGAGTACCTCAAGGGAGAGTCACAGGCAATTCAGATTCATGCCAGTGAGTTCCTGTGCCTCCTGCCTGGAGCCTTCCAGCAGCCACAAACTGAGCTGGATAATACCCTCATTACTCCATCCCCTCTTCAGCATGCACGCTGCAGCCAGCAGAAACTACTTGCCCTTGTGTTGGTTATGGTGGCGTTTCTGGTACATGTCCTCAGAAGCAGAGAATGTGTCTTGATGATTTTGTTAAGAAAAGGGATGCACTGACGTAATTCTTACTGTTATTTCAGTTTAGCCAGAGCCCCCTCTTGCCAGTCTTTCCAACTACCAGTTATACCAGTAACACCAGTCTGTCTAACAGTTCATCCATCAATCTTCCCTCCTTTGTGGCACCCATCTTCTGTGAAGCTCCAGAAAGATGCAGTGACTTGTTCTAGCCCATGCTCTCACCAGGGCAGCAGCATTTTATCCTCAGCTTCCCCTGGGCCGTGTTCAGTGCCGATACCTGGTGTTTTTAGCACTGACAGGAGGGGACAGTCGCAAAGCCAGAGCTCAGATGCAAGAGTAACTCTTGCATGCTCCAGCTTTTAGTCTGGCAGCACGAAGCAATTCACAAAGATGTGGTGGTTCAGCTTTCTGTGACTTTATTAATTTGTTCATTAGTAGCCAGCTCTGGGCGAAGCATTTAATGTAAGTTGATTAAATAAGGGGATGCTGTTCCCTGGTTATATCAGTCACATGACAGGCTGGCTATTTTCAAGTGACTTGTTCTTTCCCCTTAACAAGCAGAATAATTCAAATGAATTGCTTCCAGAAACAAGAGAAACTGTACTGTCCCCAATTATTCATGCTGCTCTTCCATCTGAGCATTGCTGCAGTGGGCATGCAGTTGTTCTAAACATAGGATATGTTTTCTTTCAGGACCATTTTATCCTTGGCAACTTGTCAATCACCTGGAACTAAAATTCTGTTCCACTTTCCATTATTTTTCTAATTATAATGTCTTTTCTAGATCCACAATTGTTCTTCATGGGTTATAAAGCCAGCATAATTTGCTGTATTGAAAAACTTTGATACTCATTTATGTGCTTTCAGTTATGCAGCGTGCATTTCATTTTAGGTCCAGTCTGGGGGTAGAAACCTCTCCAACCTGAGCATGTGCTGTGCACAGGACCTCTGCTTCTTTTCTCTTGCTACTGCTATGGAGATAATAAGTGAGTTTGTTTTCAGAAATGTTTCTGAAGCTTTATTTTTTCTTGACACTGTGCCCTCCGCAGTCACTTCATTGCCTTGTGGCATGCTGGGGCTAATTTCATGGCTTGTTCTGTGGTTGTGGAATATCTGCTGTTTCCTAGGTTATCTGTAAAACAAGCTGACAAGCCAGCCTGGTGCTCAGCACATCCCACAGCTTGTTTCCCTGCTTGGGCTGGTTTTAGTAGCCTTTGAAACTCATTAATGTGCACCTCCCTCTGATCAGCCCTATTTGTGTTGTGTCTGTGTACCCCATAATCTACATTAAATACAATTTGAATTCCACATTTTTGTGAAGTTACTGCTCTTACTTGGAGATGGTGGTGCAAACCCTGCTCGTGTAGCTGCTTTTCTTTGCCATTTCATATAACCCAGTTCCTACCTGCCACCCGATCATCCCAATTTAGTGGTGGCTGTGGCACTGTGGAGTTAAAGAAATCTTGTAATGCTTGTCAATATTTAAAATCCCTGTAAAACAACAGAGAAATGTTATTTCCTATCTCTACATGTTACTTATGGCCTAATACAATTTTTTATGGGCATGAACAATTGCTAAGTTTTAGTCTCTGTGAAGTGTAACAGGTCTGTTCAGTGTGGCTTTGGAAAACATCCTCATGTCCTACTTCTTTCCTGTCAACTTTCCTCCTTCTCCACAATGTAATGTTTATCTCCCATGGGAAATGGATAGCAGAAAAACCTTTTCCTTTTTGAAAGCACCATTTCCTTCTCCTTCCAGGTTCTTGAAACATGGCAGTCCATAAGCCTGGTCCACTATAGAGCACGTTACGGTTTTTGGGAAAAAATCTGTTGTGTTAAGCACAGTAAAGTTCTCTAAGGCAAACTTTCCCCTGTAGTTGTGCTCCTCTAGGTCACAGAGGATCCAGCCCTTTGATGAAGCTGGTGACTCCTGCCTTAGTGATCTCTGTCTCGCAGATCTGAGTGCATCCTGAACAGCCCAGAAGTGGATTGGAAGCTGTGGACATGAGACCCCTGGAAATCTTCTTTCTGCTTTTTTTCCCTTTTTAAAGTGTGTCTGGACTAGGAGATAAAAATGTTTCTCTGCTATTGAGGGCTGCTGCCTCCTCTCTCTATCTATGAAGACTGTGCTGGTCTCTCATTGAATCTTTTCTAATGAAGGAGGTGCTTTTTGTGTTACCATCTGGGCCTTGATTTAAGGCATGTGCTAAGCTCTGTGTCTTATCTGTGTACTTGGGCGGGGGAAGGTTCATGTGCACACTTTTAAGTTGATATCTTTGTGTTATTACCAGCTGTCTCCCATTTCTTGCATCAGAATAGGAGGAGACATGAATTATTTAACTAAAATGTTCCTGGATCCCTTCCTTGCCTGAGATTATTGATGTTATGACCCCTTGGGGAGGGAAAGCTGAATAGTAGTGGCTGATAAATGGAAAGTGTTTCTCTTTCATTCTCCCCTGTCACTTTCTCTCTTTTCCATTCTCCTCTAATGCATACCGTTTTCTGAAGCATTCTCTGTTACCTGTGTTGACATCTAGAGGCACTACCTAAGTTCCTGTACTTCTTGTGCCAGGTACACTTTGGGAGTCTAAAGGACTAAGAGAGACAGAGACAAAGACGTGATACTCCCAGAAGAAAGGGAGCACTATTATGGTTTTATAAACAAAACACCGCCATAGTGGGGGCATTTTATAATGGGTTATCCTAGTTAATTGCTGCTGTAGTCAATCATTTATCTACTTGTCTGATGGTAATTAGGAAAATGTGGAACATACAGTAAGCTGAGAATTATGCATCAAAAGTTGTGGAGGTATCAGAGAAAACGGAGGTTATATATGAGCTTTTCTCATACAATTTTCCAAAGGCTGTAATACAATTCCTGGTTCGAGGTCCAAGCTCCAGAAACATGATGCTCCTGGAAAAAGGTCAGTTTTCTGCTTACAATTAAGTGTTCATCTCTAGTAATGGGACTGCTCTGAGGTTGAGAACTGCAGGATATCTCATCTGAAATTCCGAGGAGGGAGGGATCAGACGTTCTGCTCACGATGCCCTCTGAGCCAGACAAAAGAATCAAAATAATACCAGCTTTTGAACTACTTTTGTTCCTGTTCTCCTTGGTTTTGGTTATGTTTCTTTCTAGATTTGAAAGGTTTTTAATTTGGGATGCTGGCAGGTATCCTTAGGAAATTTCAGTGGTATCTAAAGTATGCTTGAATCTCTTTCTTATTTCTCTTATTTGTGAGGGCTAGGGATGCTATCCAGGCTGGAAGTATTTTGAAATATTCTAAGTCTGAGATGAAACAGTGCTTTTATTGAGATTTTTCTGGGCCAAACCCCTTTAAGATGAAAAAAGGATCCTATAAGAAGAAATTTTGTATTTTTCCTGATGTTTCAGTGCTTCTTCTCCAGTACCACACAGCACCTAGAAATTAAAATTTTCCTTAAAAATGGAAAATGGAACAAAGATAATGACCTTGTGTAGGAATTTCATTACAGCATGGATGAAATATACAGCAAAGATGAGCAGCACATTGTGGTGCTGATTCTAAAGGGCTCTTGATTTTTCAAATGTTTTCTCCTGGGTGTTTGTCCTGATTACATACCTCAGAATTTCATCTGCAGATCCAAATTCTGTGCTTCTAACAACCAAACTGCACATGTGTAAGGGCTGGAAAGTGAGTTACAGGCTAGCAAATGAATCTCTGTGTGGATTTCTCCATGTTATTGCTTGTGCTTAGAGAAACCAGTGCTCCCCACGCATCCTGTTGGCTGCCAATGCCAGTGGGAACCCAGACATCAGCAGCTCCTCGTGTTCTGCAACGCATTCCCTAAAAGCCTTCCAAAAATCCTGCAAGAGCAGAGCTGATGGTTCCCTTTCCCCCCGAAAAAGCCCAGGATCCACCTCCAGAGGGTGCTGCAAACTTGCTGTGGTCACCAGCCCGCGGTGTGCCGGAGGGAGCTGTTCAATGGGCATTTCACTGCATCAAAATATGTAAGTAATATTTTGACTGTCACTTTGATGGCACAGCATGTAGTTTTAGATATATCTTGTATGCACTTTGAAATAAAAAAATCCAGGTGGCAGCTGTCTTTTGTTAACATGAGATTATTGTGCTTCTAGCATGAACGTGAAGCACATCTATAAGCAGTGAAGGAACAGATCGAAGGCAGTCATGAAAAGAAAAAAACCCTTTAATACAACTCTTGGGGCATCTTGCTTCTCTGCTAATTTGCAGCTGAACAGATGCTGTACAAGCAGATATTCATACAGTGAAAACATACAGAACCAGAATTCCAAGGAGTGCTTATAACACTGTGATAACCCTTTTCCTAATATTACTGAGAGACACTCCTTCCCTTCCCTAAGGAGTGTCCAGAGCAGGCAGAAGCAAACAGAGGGGGAATTGAGGCATGGGGAAGGAGAAAATTCTGAGTGCTGGGGAAGGTGGATGTTTATAGCATTATAAAAGTGCTATTTCTTAGTGTTGCTTGTAAGGCCATGTGGGAAGCCTGTGGCAGAGATACTGATCCTGCAGAAGGAGGAGTTTCAGGATGACACTAATGTCATGAGTGTTGCTCTGTTCTTCTGGCCTGCCCAGGTTAAAATGGCTGCAGGAGAGCACAGCAACTGTGAGGCGTGAAGTTGACTGCTGCCCTGCTGCTGGGCGTGTTCCTCAGCTCTTTCACGCCAGAAATCCTTCTGCCTTTATGACCCCTTGGTGTTGCTCTCCTCTGCTGACTGAGATGACCTAGGAGGATTTACCAGTACGGCACTGAATCCCTGGCTCTGCACTGGAATTGCCCCACTCTGCACACTAGAGTTTGCCCTCCCGGCTGCCAGCTGCCCATGGCTGTTGGTGACAGAATTGGCAGGAAGGGTTAGCCCTGGCTCAGGATGTGCCTCCCTCTTCAAGTGAGTGGCTTTCTGGGGTCCCGGGGGCAGAGTTGGCCTGGCACTTTGCATGCTGGCTATGCTGTGCGGAGGCTGTGTTAGCTGGAGATGGATCATGCATTCCTGCAGGTGTATGCCTTCCAGTGTGCAGCTGGTGCCTTTACCAGCCCCTGCGCCTTCTGGACAGACGTGGTGAGGCTGAGCTTGTGAGATAGCTCTGAGCAAGTCCAGTGCCAGGACCTAAAAGCTCTTTTAGCCACAAACAGCTCAACTGTGCTGGAGTGGGAATGGACAGTTTGCTCCAGGCTATCTTGGTGTGGGAACAACAAGCAGTGTTCAGAGCAGCTTACAGCTTGGACAAAGCACTGCTCTTCCCCTGGTCCCAAATCCAGGGCAGGTTCGAGCAGAGAAGCTAAAGCGGTTGGACAGTGCATTGCAGCCAGCCAGGGCAAGCAGTGGAGAAGCAGCCAAGAGGTCTTGGATGGCAGGTCACTGGGATGGTCATGCACAGCCTTTCCATTAGCTGGAACTCAAGTCCTGTGGAAAATGGATGCTTCAGTAGCTGCTTTTGGTCTAATGGCTCGACAAAGCGGATACTGAAATTTATCATTAATTTATCACATGTTCCAAATTGTTCATTCTGAAAATCAAAGCGTTTTGTTTCAGTTTGATTTGACCACATCCGCTGGATCAATCGTAGTGCCTTAGGCTTCCCTTCTAATTTGTGGCTGGAGTCATCTCCATGGTACACAGCAATGGTTCAGTGGGGATTACATCCCATAGCATCTTCTCAGATTAAATCCAAGCAGAGAATGTAGGGAAAGGAAGCGGTAAGGGAAAAAAGGAAGAAAGAACATAAGACATCACTTTTCTGAGACAGTGTGGTGTCTGAGGCAGACAGAGATTAATAAAAAATTGACCTAAAAAGAAGTGTTTTCAAATAGGTCAGCTGAAGTGTTTCAATTGGGTCAACAAGACCTGGAACAAAAGCTTTCATTTTGGTTTTCTGGTTAAAATAATAATAATAATAATAAAAAAAACCCAACAGCATTTTCATCCAGAAGGCATTGGAAGAAAATACCCAACCAGCCCTACTGGTAGCACAGAAGCAAAGTTTCTTTCTCTAGGCTGGTGGCAAATTTTCATACACAATTCCAGTCTTGTAGACAAGATTCCTCTTTTGACTTCCTAGTTAATTTGGCCTTCTTAGTGAAACCAGTGGCATGGGTTTTGAGGGAGACAAATAGAGTGAGATCTTGAGATGTTTTTAGCAATCCTCACCTGCCATCTGCACATCTGTACTCCATTCTTTTTTGTGGTTTTATTTTCCCCCAGCTGAAAATATGCATTTTCCCCTCACATCTGCAACAACCCTGCTTTTTACATTCTGGTCCAGTTTTGTTGTCTTTAGCCTGGAGATTGTCCTTTGAATTAGGGGTCCCATCTGTTGTTATCCTGAGCAGCACAGAAATAGAAAATCCTGCAGGCAAATGGAGCATTGCTTTGCAGGAGCAGACTGAGCTCTACATCCAATTTAATGCTCAGTTTAAATTCTGTTGAATATGCACCTTAGATCTTTGTTTTTCAGGGGCAACGCACCAAATAAATGGAAATTTATATTTCACAATTCCCCATTTTCCTTAAAAATGAACACCTTAGTAATAAGTTTGGGGAATGGGTGGGGATCAGGTTTACTGAGAGGCAGGGATGGCTCTGAGCAGTTTGTCATTGCATCTCTTTCTTCTGGTGTGTGACATTTTGTACTCTTAGCTGCAGAACTGGAATCCCAGGGAGGCTGTGTTTGTGTCCAGACAGGTACCCAGCTATCCTGTCTTATAATATCCATTTGCAAACGTTTGGCCTCTGGCCAGTTTCAAAGATCCTTTGAATAAATGTTTGTGCATGAAGCATTGTGTAAACAGTTCCTGGGCACAGTAAATAGGAATGGCATAGCTTAGTGCCTAATTGATGGCACATTCCATGAGGACAACTCCCTTGTAAAGCAATAATGCATCCATTAGAGGAGACATGTGACTTGGGACATAGGCAGGAATTCCTTAACATCGACAATCCAAATCAAGATCTGAATTTTATAACCTCCCCATCCTTGGTAACAGCAGAGGAGTGGCTTGCTGTGACTGCTGACCACATATTTGGGTTTTTTAGCGCACTCTAATGGGATGTCCACCTCATCACTGTGCAGTGGAGTTCACTGTTAAATGAATGTGGGCTGGGAAAGACATCTGACCAGACTGGGATTCTGAAGAACAGCTTTAGATGAAATGCTTTTATCTTCCCTTTTGTCTGCCCGAGCTTGTCTCCAGTTAAGAAGGCCTATTTCTTCCACATATCCAGGTACCAAAACCTGCAGGAAGATCCCTTTTCCTATAGGACAGCAGTACCACCACTGAGTAGGACAACATCCTGATTTTCAAACGGAATAATACTGATTAAAGGTGGGTCTGGACAGTAAAGTCTGAGTATAATTCTTGATCCAAGTCCTCCATAAGCAGCAGGTGTTCAAACCCGGGTTTAGGTATATGCTGTAAGAGAAAAAAGCTGCAAAGTTCAGGTCAGGAATTTCAGTGAGTTACAGGGATTGTCCAAGCAAACAGTGGTTACTGTATCTACTGCTGCATTCAAATCCAGTCATTCTTTAGGAGAAGGGAAAGCAACAGACAGTTTATCAGTCACTGTGTTTCTTTTGAAGTGAAATAAAACTTATCAAACTTGAAAAATGAAGCTGTGAAAACCAGCTACATTTTATGTAGGCTTCACACCCTTTAAAAATTCACAAGAAAGCAAGGGACAGAGATTTTATCACTGGAATCTGAATCAGATTGATTTTCTGGATTTGGCCTTGGCTCAGATCTGAATGTAATTTTAGATGCCAAGTCCCCAAAGTCTGTAAATCTGGATCTCTGTCACCCTTGGATGCTGCCAGTGTGGAGTAGACTGTATTATTCCAATAGTATGAAAAAGGTGAAACAAACTTACTTTGCTATTTTCTTTACTGTTTATTCTGAACTTGTGTTTTATAAAATGCTGCTAACTCTGTGAGGAATGTGGTGTACAAATGGTAACAGTGACTATTTGTGGTAGTCTCCTCTTGGGTTCCCACTCCCCCTTATTAGGCTGTGAACAATGGAAAATGTAAGAAAAACCTTAGAACCTGTTCCATCTTGTGGCACGGAATGCTAACCTCAGTATTTCCAAGCCCATGTGCAAGTTGCAGCAGGAGGAAGGATGATAGAGAAGAATGCGCATTTTTGGCATACTTGATGTACAGGTGCATCCATGCAAACCTGGTCCCCTCTGGTTGCTAACTTTTGATTCTTTTTCACTGCAGCTCAGACATAAACACTATAGCTGAAACTCTGTCATGATTTTATGGCTGAGAAAAGAGGTTTGTAGGTATGTGGACCAAGGAGGAGAGATCCAGTTCTCATTTTTTTGGGGTGTAAAAAGTCCCTCTGCAATGGAGAGAGAGAACCTTCACTCCTTTTTGGGTGCAGCGTGATCTAGCATGGCTCTTGTCCTCCTCCTCGGCACCAGGCGTGAGTGGAGCCTGCAGGAAGGGTGACAGAGCTGTTGGGTGGCACTGTCGCTTCTTTGCAATTCTGCATTCCCAGAGCACAGACATGGCCCAGCTCTTGGCATTGCAGTGCTATGAAGGTCAGAGCACGTTGCATTGGGAAGAGGCATCCTCCCTCCTGCACTGGCTGATAGAAATCCCAGGGAGGATTCTAAGCAAGAGTTTATTTGAAAATAGATGAAAGCAAGCAAATTAATCAGACAGCAAAAAGAAAATGGTGTTCTATGAGACTTCAGCGATCTGAATCGTGAGGCAGACGTGCAGCCAGAGGCAGTGGCAGGCTTGCCAGCGTGAATACCCGAGAAGGATGAGGAGCAAGACACTCATATCACTGAACAAGTCTCTGCAGCAGTGACTCCTGTTCAGTTCTCGTGTTTGCAGTCAGTAGTGGGAGAGAGGCAACATGGACGTGCTGCACTTGATGTTCTGCAAATGCATCCTCAGCAGTTACCATCCATCTGAAAAAGAAGAAGAAACACAAAAAAAGAGAAAGATCTTTTTTTATTAACAGTATTTCTCCTCACTAAACCACTCAATTTATGGTGCTTTCAGAATGAAGCTGAAAATCTGCCCGTTTGGTGCTGCTGAGTGCCTCAGGTTTTAGTGCTGTGCTTTAGAATGTGTTTCACCCTAAAAGAGGTGCTCTGCTCTGGGTCAGGGCCACCAGCATGTCCCTGCCAGTGTCAGTGCTATCTGTCTGGGAAGACCTTTACTTTACCTCTGAAATGTGATGTTCAGGCTGCCTTTCCCCTCGGCTTAATTTTTCTGCTGATAATTTATGAGGGACAGTAGGTGCAGCCAAGAGTGGGTAAATTGATCTGTTCACGTGGGAGGGAATATCATAATATTCTGCCTTTTCTGAGGGAAACAAACAAATCTCTCATTTTGCAGTGCTGCTGCTGAGAGGAGACTCTGTGCTGGAGACTCTATGGCTTGGAAGTGGGTAAATGGGAATAATATGTAGGAGTTATGTTAGAGAAGGCTTAGAAATATGAGTAGGTATTAATGTCTCTGTTTTGGCTAACTCAAACATGTTTGACAGCTCCTCCCATCAGCCTGGGAGAAACAAAAAAGAAGAAAGAATGTGTATTTTGTAATGAATTTTCTTGGACTCAATTTATTCCAAGTTTACTTTCTGTTAGAAGCCTCCTTGTCAGAAAGTCTCCTGGAAAGATGCATTTGAACTTAATGTAGCAGTTGACCCATGAGAAATGAATTTTAAACTTGCAGTCCTGTGATCTTGCTGTGGAAGAATAATGCTAGGAGTCACACACAACTCTTTAAACATCACAAAACCCCCCATCCCATATGACCTGGAGTTATCATTCCTATCTACAGTAAATAAGTCTTTCCCAAGGGTTTGAGTTTTTTTCTAACACAAACAGTTTTCAATAACAAATGCCTTTGATAACATTTCTAACTGTTTGCTACCACGAAACATGCAAGCAGAGAGGGGGAGATTTACTGATTGAAAGACATGTTTCACATTTTTTACCCACCCCAGCTGCAGGCCTCAGTCCAGAAGCTGAGATCAGTTGGCAGTGAGGGCTGGATGGGGAGCTTCTTGCTGATCCCTTACCTGGTGTCGCTGATGGCTGTGGGATTTGTGGTAGGAGCCATGGCTCTGTAGGGCAACAGAGTCTCAGCTTGTCCCTGAAGTACCTTGTTATTTTCCTTTGCAAAGACAAATGACTTTGCTCCACACAGGACCCTGTCTGCTGCCAGTTATCCTCAGCACTGTTTTCTCCAGTGGGGGCTTGGCCATGCCCTTGAAGGACCAGCAAGTTGCAGTTCAAGGGTTCAGGAACAGCCACTGGGCAGACAGCTGCTTCCCTTAAAAGGTTACCAGCTTGTATTGCTCACGAACACACCGTCCTTCCAAGCACACCCTGAGAGAATATCCTCACCCACGCCTTTATAGGACATCATTCTTCTCTACCCATCTATTAATAAGCAGGTGATGTCAGCCTGTCACTCCTTTCTTCCTCCAGGCAAAATCTAACCACAATGAGCAAACAATAGATGAGATTTGGAGAGGGGATGCTGATGGTGTTGGAATGCTGGGTGACCCCAGGAACAGGCGCTGTCACTGAGTCAGAAGATGACATCAACGCTCCTGCTCCGCTGACAGGTTTGCTATCTGCAAAAAAAAATGGGCTTAGGCCTGTGCTCCTATTGTGTTCCAGTTAATGCTGGCATTCAGTGGTGAGCAGGGCCGCTGCTCGTTAATCTGATCAAACGGTGATCAGCGGGAGGGATCACAGCCATGGAAATTCTAAACGGGTGATGCCATGTGCTGCTTTGCAGATGAAAGTGGGCTCAGGCCACAGTGGGGAATCACCCCCTCACTTCTCTGCTGGTCTGCCTGCATGTCCCTCTTGGGGCAGGGCAGGACTGCCCATGCTGTGGGTGTCCCCTCTGGAGCAGGAGCAGCTTCTTGGCTGGCTGTGAGTGAAAGGTCACACTGGGATTTGCCTTCCCTGTCTTCCTGCTGCTCTTTCTTTCCAGCTTTCCCTTTCCCTCAGACTTCAAGGAAACTGTTCAAAGCATCACGAACAGGTGGAACAAAATGGTCCAAGGAGAAAAGGAGGATACTTGCGTGTCTTCCATGCCATGGCTCATCTGAGAGTTTGCAGGGTAGAGAGTTCAGTCCTGTTGGGAATAGTTTTCAGTGTGTATGTGAGATTGGAAGGATGGTTATCAGGTGAGGCTCCCTCTTCCATGGGGCTTCCAGACCCCTCCATGGCAGGCTCTGCAACCTGCAGCATAGCCCTCCCCTCCAGTCCCCCCTCACCCAGGCTCTAATGCTGGGCTTATCTCCAGTGGGTGTGGTAATTCAGTTGTGGCCCTGTCCATGCTGCTGTGTACCTTGGGACAGAGCGTAACCTCATCAGGGACAGGCTGACAAACTGCAAAGCACTCTGGCTGCAAGAGTTTGCTACAAAAAGGTTTCTAGTGGGTGTTCTGGTGAAAATAGTCTCTGGGTTAGATATTCCCTGCTTGTCCAAGCCTCCCATCCTCAGGTGAGTATGAAACTGAGGTAAGCATGAGGCTAATTGCTTTTGCTATACAAGGTAGGAGAAGGGTAGAAAGTCAAGAACTGGAGATTACTGGACTATTAAGATTTCCCTGGGTTATTCATTCTTCCACTACTAATCAATATGTTGCTTTGTAATTGCATGAGCCAAAGATTAAGTTTTACTCTGCCTCATAAAATAATCTCCCATAAATCCCAGGCTGGGATAGCTGGAATCTGCAATATTAAGCTTAATAGCTAGCATAAGTCAGAATGCCCCTGAGGAGGATGCCAGTTTTTTAGAAGGCTAAGCAGGTATTACAATGCCCTTCTCCTTTGCCCCCCTCTCTCTCTGGCTTTGGCTGTTGCAGAAGTTGTTTCAGTGTCACTTTGTTCCACGTCATGCATTGCAATAGTGCAACACCACTCTGTTTAGATGAACAACAGGTCCGTGGGGGACCACTTGAATCCCAAAGAAGTCTGAAGGCCATCTCTTGAAAACACATGCACCAATACTGAGTTTTATATAACCCTGTTTTACGCACGGGCTAAAGCTAGTGCTACCACTCTTTATAAAGTGCTCTCTCCCTAGGAAAAAAAATTAATCCAGCCTCTTCCAGACAATTATTTCCAGGCCACATAGCAGGAGTGAATGATGTGAAATAATATTTCAGTAGCAGCCATGAGTAGAAGGGTTGCATAACCAGGCACTGTCCTGTGTCAAATCTCAATGGATGTTACCAAGAAGACAGGGCAATTTTATTCCCAGCTAATGTCGGTAGTGTAGATTTGGGATTGGTTACTCATGCAGTCCATTTCATTTTGGCATCAGTGGTTATTGTAGGTGGCTGCACATGCACCTGTACCCCAGTAATTACCTTGTTTGTAATGATAAGCTGAAGGCTAGAACAGCTTACTTCAAGAGAGGATAGATGAATTTAGCTGACTCTGCCACTGCATGTGAACGCAGACAAACCATTAATTGTGATGCATCTTGTTCTCCTGCATTTAATTTGGAATTTGTGACACCAAACTTTATACATCTCTTGGTCAGCTTTGCTAAGTTTTGTGGTGGGAGGTCAATCCAAACATTGTTACAATCAGGAGGGTTTGTGTTACAGGGTCTTGGGAGTTCGAGGGAAAAGAATTAGTTTCACTTACATGATTGAGTCTGATAATTATGATCAAGCTGTGGCAGCCTCCAGTTTAGGAGCAAAATCTGCACAAAGATTCTCCTTGCCAGGTTTCCAACAGGCTTTGTTTAGTATCGTTACTGTGAACAGCAAAATAAGCAAAGCAGCAGCTTTATGTTCTGATTTCTCTGTTTCCAGGAGGTTTTAGAAGAATCTGGGGGAGGGTCAAAATTCACATCTGCACCCACATTTTAGGTTCTTCTCCCTTTGTTGCTCAGTGGTAGTTGAAGTGATGCTGTTAAGTCAACTGCAGTGAGTTGATCCAGATCTGTATCCAAAATCGGTATTTGGAGCTCTAAAAGCCAATGGTGTGTGACTGGTACTTAGGTTTAGTGGATCCATCGGTAATTAACCTAAGATGCTAAATGGCTAAGCCAAGTGGGACAGAGACACTGAGCATAAACAGCATTGCCTCATTCTTCATCTTTTATTGAAGTGCTCAGAATGTCTAGCCAGGTGCCTGGTTTATTATAAACACAATGGCCCTGTTCTGTGCAGCTTTGAGAATGCCTGGGAAAGGATAGGAAGAAATAGATATGTGTCTTTAAATACAGCTCAGCTAGGTTTCCAGGGAGGTTTGGAAATGGGAAATGTCCCTGCCCTGAGGTTGAGTTCAGAGGTGAGATTGGCCTCATGAAACAATCTATAGGGTCTCTTGGTGAAGAGGCCAACAAATACAGCTGTGAGAACTTTCAGATTTTGAGAACAAGGATTTACAAAGAATGCAGTGTTGTTTTGAGCTGTAACCTCAAAATCAGTGTCTGTGATGCTGAGGAGTTCTAACCATCCCTTTTTTCTAGGCAAACCCATCCCTGCTTGCTTGTGTGGTGCCTTTTCTGTTGTGCAGGTTAATGCATGTCTTATAGATGAAGATATTGCTTCAATAGGTGGGCTGAAAAATTACCACTTTGGACAATTTGTAAAATGAACAGATATGTGGAAAGTGAGTCCTGCTTTTTATCTTGTGCACAAAGAGTTGAACAAAAATGGCTTCTTCAATCAGCAGTACATTAGCTTTCACCCCCTCCTGTAGCTGACATCTTCCATCACTGAGCTGCTCTCTTCTTTGATCTGCTTTTTTTGTTTCCAAACAGCTTATTCTTTCATCGAGAAAGATTGGCTTCTCCTGTGGGCAGAACATCAGTAAACACACTAGAGAAAAATGGAAGAGATAATAATATGAATTTATCTTCTGAATAAGTTCCTGTTCCAGAAAACTGAGCAACATCTCTTTCTCCCTAATGACATTTCTCTAATAACCATTTCATAGTAACAAGGCTATGAAGAAAGGAATTTTAATAGCTTTAGGGTGTTACAGTATTCAGTCACTCTTCAAGGTGGAAGGATTTAGATGATAAGGATCCCAGCTACTCCTGGCATTTTCAGCAGGAGTAGTAATAGTTAAATGACATATTTTAATAGACTTTTACCCTGCATTTTGCTATGGTACAATCAGTTTTTTGTTAGGAACTGGTACAAAGCATAATGAAGTCTGAGGCCCTCTTTTCACATAACTGTAAAAAGCCTTTTTCCAGGCCTTTAAGCCAAGGTCAGTATTGGAGTTATTCCCTTTCATCTATCCTTGAGAGAGAGAGCAATTAATAAGAGGACATTACATCCCCTTTCGAGACAAGAGGGCTAAGAAAGCTGCAGCCCTGTTTGACAGTGGTCAGTCAGATCAGCTCTGCTCCGGGAGTACAGCTCCTTCCATAGGGCTGCACTGACTCTCCTGACAGACAGAGCTGTGGCTGAATCCTGAGCAGTCTTTACAAAGCTGCACACTCCTCTGAGTCATAAAAGAGATCCCATTTTAATTAACACATTGACATTATAAAATATACATGCCACAATAACTCATAATATTTAGAAACTCTAGTAGGACTTACATAACAATTTGTTATGCAATATTTAAAAGCTGTGATTTTTCAGCTGGTTTGCTGCCATTGTTGCTGGAGAGTTCCTTCTCCAGAGCCCTCCCGAAAGTCCACATCCTGCTTGTGGCTATTTTCATGGCAAAGCTGTGCAGATATCTCACAGTGGATCTTATCTTTGTTGTCATCAGTGGGTGTATTGTGAACACCTCACTCATATTGTGGGCCCTGTGCTTCATCACATAGATGCTTGTGAAGTTGGTTATCCTGCGGATGTGAGCCAAGATTTAATATCTGGCTTGAAATTCATGACTTCTGCTTACAGACAGTACCCTTCATTTTAGCTTTTACTTATTACTTTTTTTAGTAAATGTTTTATAGTAGAAGGGATTAGCATGACAGCTGGGGATAAAAGTGTCCTTGACATACAACCATTATCATTTCTCCTTATCATGTGGCAAAAATATGACTGGTTAATATATGTTTCATGCTGAGCAAGGGACATGCCAATATTCCATAGAAATGTCCTGACTGGGGACAGCTGAAGTTGATTGCCTCTTTCCCCTGCTGTATTTCTTCCTTCACCATCATGTGTGGCGGGACCTGCGAAAACCTGGGAAGCAGCCCACCTTTCCTGTTGGTCCTCTCATTCAGTAAATGCAGAGACTGGGACAGGGAGTTGTACTTGCAATATGCTCTGTCAGGGGGTAAGGTTTAACAGGCTTTTTTTAGTCTCCAAAATGATGATCCTCTGATTATTCCCATGTTTCCTCTATCTATTAAAGAACAACACTTAGTGTAAAACTCCAGCGAATCCAAGGCTTACTTTGCAGGGAACACTGTTACTGTCTTTCTGCCTGAGTCCCAAATACTCTGTTTTCATTATTTAGGCTCGTACTGGCTAAAGGGAAGATCAATAGCCAGTGGCTGGTGGCTGTCAGTGTTATCACTTGGTGGCAGATGATACAATAGTCACATAGTTTACACATAAAAGTAACAGTTCCTCCACGTTCAGTTTTTCATCCTTGTCCCTGAAATGAGAAGGTGGTTTTTGAATACACCACAGTGTACAATACACTCCCTGTTCACTGCAGCAAAAGCTGACGGCTAACTGTGGAGCTGGAAGAGGAGAAAGAAGTGGCTTCCAGTAAAAATGAACCACGGGAGGGAGAAGCAGAGGTGGATACATGGGCAGCAAAGAGTGCCAGACACAGGAATTATGTGGGTTATCGCTGAGTTTTGCTCTTTGCCACTGCTGATTAAATCCCCCACCTGGACATCAAGAGGGTGAGAAGCTGTGCTCCTTTCATTTCATCCTCAGGTTTTCAGACTGTGGTGCTCTTCCTAGGAAATCTGTGTTTTATTTCACTTGCTGCACATCTGTGGAGGTCTAATGTCAGAGGCAGTCATTGACCAGCCAGGTTTCAAAAATCCCACTATCATTTATTGCAGTATGTTGAATAACTTCCTTTGGGAAATAAGACTTGTTTAAGGCATCTAACACTTATCCCTCAGAATTGCTGGTTCCTTTGGAAACTCTTGCTTTAGTGATGTGAGCAGGGCACTGTTCTGCTCTCCGTTCTCTGGGGAAATGGGACTCTGTGGTCTCACTCAGAGCAGCCTGTCTGCATCTGGCACTGCAGCCATCTACACCCAAACAAAGAAGGCACAGAAAGGAAAAAGCAGAGAAAGCTGTTTTTTCTGACATTGTAACAATCTTTTGTTATCAGTCTGTGATCAGTGCTATGGTAATTGGTGACGGCAGCTGAGGAAATGCAGGTTATTTACAGGAGGTGAATGTCCCTATCTGTCATCTTGAGTCCAACTTTCCTATCTTCAAATCAGAGCATGGGGTCATTTAAAGCAACATAATATTATTGCATTGATGGAACAGGCAGTCTGCTAAGTTCTTGTGTACCAGATGGTAAATGCAGCTTGAGTTGGCAAATTGTTGCTCTTCTTCCTGCCGTGCAAAGGCTTTTTATCTAAAAGCATAATAAAAACAGAAGAGAAAACTGATGAGAAATTTCTTTAATCAAACGTAAGAGATTTCAAAGAAAATAATAACAAGAAAAAAAGCAGACAATGGTACAAGAAGAGATTCTGCTCCACTGCTTTCTGATTTATTCCTCTTGCATGAGAGCTCTGAGGGACAAAGCCTGCTGATTTTACTCTACAGAGATCCCTAATGACCTCAATAGGAATTTATTTGGAAAATAAGGTACCACTGAGCATAAGTTTGTCCAGTTTGTCCACAGTGGCTTCTTTTACAAATATTTCTGAAGTTCAGCAATTTTCCTAGAATAATGGGGAGGGATGAGAGTTTTAAAAAAGTAGGATTAATAAACAAAACTGATGATAGGACCAGACATGTTGATGATTGGTCTATAATGTGAGACCATTAAAATTTTAGAGTTGCCTCCAGATACAAATTTTGTCATTCCAGACTAGGCAAGTCCTTAACAGTACACTTTAGAAGTGAGTCCTCTCCTGGTGGGGGAAAGATAAATCTTTCCATCTCTAATTTCAAAAATCTAGGAATCCTCCTGGGACCTTACAAAAGGAAAAAAAAAAAGAAATTATAGTGCCTCTCCAGAGCGTATAATGTGCCTTGAAATGCAATCATAAAACCCTCTGCAAATCTAAATCCCAAAGGCAATCAACATACTTCGGTGGGAATCTTAGGAGACTTAAGTTGCCTGGTCTTCACTATGCAAGCAAATGCATGCCACTTGTCCTGTAATTTTCATCATGGGGTATAGATGTGTTTGGGTTTATACACTCTCAAAGATGAGGGCTCCAATTTCTATGAGTCCAGCATTTCTTTTCAGTGGTATCACTGATGGCTGCCTTCTGTAATGCATTTAGACATTGTGGGGAATGCTTTATTCTGTGAACAATACCAGGACAGCCTCTGACTTGGTCATGTCCAGATCTAAATGCAGAATCTAATTTCTTTGATTCGCCTTTTTTTTTATTTCAGTAACAAGTCCTCCCAACATATTTCTTCCTGCATGAGTAGGAATGTAAGTGAATGAAGCAATTCACAGGAATTTTGACAAAAAGGATCCTGTGAGGGAAGGTGAGGACATCCATTGAACTGCCCTTTGCCTCTTACTTTCCATAGCACATCCCATACCCTGCTCCCAGCCCCATGGATTTGTGCCTGAGACCACAACAATTGTCATGTACAGAAGAAGGTCAGAAGTCCTCCTACCTCCACATCTGTTCTCTGGCAACAGTGCTAAAACAGATGCCTCAGGAAGAGTAAAGAAAGGGGCAAGTGTCTAATGATGCTTCTTCTACTCTCTAATGATTTGCAGGTCAGGAATTTCCTGAGCCAGAAATCGTATCAGTGACTTTGGAAACTGGGCCATGTGCCCCAGACAAGTGGTTTGTGATGTGATTGTCCCATTCATTGAGCTGGCACCAATTTGAGCATTTTGATCAATGTAGATTCTTGCCTCAAACTAGAGTGCTTATTTGAGTCCTGATTATTTATCGTTGTTGTGAGTTTTCCTGTTTGTGGCCGTCTCATTTAATGATGAGTGCTGCAGATGGCGTATAAATTGAGACATATTTTAAACTAAGTATGAAGCTGGTTGTGTAACCTCAGCTGCCTTGGGATTTGTATTGGGGAGAAAAAAAAAAGAAAAAGACTTTCCTTGCAAGTACTCAGCAGACAATCACTGCTCAGTGAATGAAGGCATGGATGTCATTTTACATCAGCTATACTTGCTTACATTGCTTGTGGCTGGAGGCAGAATTTAAGAAGCCATTGGATATAGTTGATAGAAGGAGGTAATAAAACAGCACAGAAGGAACAAAGAAATGCAAACTTAAACAGATAACAGCCTCATTCTAAAATGAGTTCTTCCTAAGTCTGTATTTTTAGGGAAAGAAATTACTTACCCTCCTGTATTGTATTTTCTGTTGCAAAGACAGGAGAAAAAAAGAAAAGATAGCAGTGTAGTCATAGCTTAATACACAAAAATCAAAGGGAAGTTTATGCTGTGAGATTCTCAGGATGTGATTTACCACTGTGTTTTCCCTGCTGCCTAGCTTCTTTGACAGCAGAGGGGACTTTGATGGGTAGAGAAAACATCTTTTAAGAGCTGCTATGCAGCTCCTGACCTCCTTTGTACAGACTCCCAGTTTGCTGCTCTGAGTGCAGGTTTCTTGCTGGCGCTCAGAGGCAGCATTTGTGTTAAAGTCTTTTTACCATCCACAAATAAGCGGGGAATTTCCATCATTCTGAAAAATGACAACTTGATTTCATGTCGCGCCCTCATCGCATTGTGGCTGCATTGCTTGGTGTGGGGCAGTGGGAACAAAACCAGCAAGGTCTGGTGGAGAGTGGTGCAGACCTCAGTGACCCAGCAGCTCCTGCAATTGCATTTCAATTGCCTGGCTTTCCATCAGCTCTTGAACAGGCTCATGTTGTAACCCTGGAGCTTGCTTGGGCCTAAGCTACACACCAGAGGGCTGGGGGGAAGACAGTCCTTGGAGCTGCTCCATTGGTGTTGGAGTTCAGATGTGTTCTCAGCTGAGAATGCTCTTCTAAATTTTGTCAGGAAGATGGGCTATGGTTTTGGGCAAATTCCCCATGAACCATTGTGCATTTTCTCCTGTCTGGGCTCGATGAATTCTTTTGACCTTTGATTTCTATAACAAAACCCCAGAATAATGTGTACTTTCAAAAAATCCTTGCAGGCTTTCCATGAAAATATTTGCCATTTGCAGAAAGGCAGTGTGGATTACTTAGCACTGTGTGTTTAGTGTCAGCTGAGGATCTGTAGGGCAGCACCTGGCCTCTGACTGTCTCTCCAGAGGGGTGAACTCTTCTCATGGGTCTGTGGGGAAATCTCATATCCTCTGGGACAGCCCAATGCTGCTGAGTTGAATCAGGCAAGTGAAAATAGCCCTGGGCATGTCCTCTTGTGTGAGATGGGACGCGGATGTGGTGGAAGGTGGGCAGATCCAGCAGCAGGGAGGCACAAAACGCCCCCTGCCCAGTTCTGTGGCCCAGTCACACTAAACCTGCAGACCCCTGGGAGAGGGCAGCCAGCAGACCACACCTAAACATGACACCAGGAAAAGTTTTGTTCCTTTAAATAAGTACTGAACTGAAGAAGAAGTGTAAAGTCATTATGGCTTAGATCACACTCATTCTTGAATATCCTCTGGCAGCCTTTTGCTGTTTTGGCAGCACAAAGCTGCTGCAGCTAAGCACAAGCAGTTGTAGTGAGTTACAAATGCTTTTATGTTTTGGGAAGCAGCAGAGTGCTGGTGAAGCAGCTCAAGTCAGTGGTGTCTATTGATTTCCACCAACGCAAAGTGGGTGTAAAACACCACCCGATTGATCCTGTTCTTTTCTTGCTGTGCACAGGGGTAACACCCCAGAGAGGCTGGGGTTTAATGGAGCTGCTTTAATGAAGCTCCTAACAAATGGGGTAAATTGGCTCTCACCAGGCCTTCAGGCTGACCCCACTTTCTCTCTCACAAGACACATGCTGTGGAGGATGGTGGTCCCCGTACCTAAGGTGGCCTCAGACTCAGAGTACACTTCATGAAAGCATTTCTGACTGCATGACAAAACCCAGCCCCCTAAAACCCAACCACTAAATGCTGCCTGAGTAGAAAGAGGCATTACAACGTGGGCTGACTTGTTTGTACGTAGAGAGCACTATGTTGGTGGCAGCTGATTTTTCATCCCAGAAACCAATTTATCATCCCCTTTCCCACATCACTGAAGACAATAAATTTCACTTTAATCAAAATCTTGTACATTATTTCTACTACAGTAGCTAGTGAATTTCACCAATTCTGTTTCTCAGCATCTCCCTTGGATCCTCTTTATCAGCTATATCGTTTTATATTGAGTTATTTGGTTAACCAGGTAAGGCATTTATGCTCAGCATGAAAATGAGCAATACACAGGTACCCTCCTGAACATTATTCCCTGTCAACAGAGCAGATAGCCTAAGCTGCAGATTGAACTAAAGGAAAGAAACAGAGGTGATGTGAGGAAGTATCCTGTCTGGAAGGTATAATTTCCTGAATATTCTACCCATTCTTCACTCATCAGCTTTCAGTCAGCCAAACATGCATTTGAAGTCCCTGTGGAAAGACATGCCAGACAGAGGAGGTGGGGAAAGGGGGAGAGAATTTTTATCACCCCCAGCTGAGTTGGGACCACAGCCTAACTGTGAGATAAGTCTCTGCTGCAATAAGATTATTTATGGACAGGAGCAAATCTTCACCAGGAGATCTTACAATACCTTGAATATCCTATAGCATGCTGATCAAAGGATGCTTCAGGTCACAGAACTGAGGGCTCACCTGCAGGTCACTAGAGGAAGTTAGGTAAAACAAGCACTTGAACACCACATTTCTGCAACTCAAGTGAATTGTCTAGACTTTGTGCTGTTCTTTGCTCAAGTGAGTATGAAGAAAATTACAGTTTGGACCAGAGGCCATTGTCATCAAAGCTGGTCTGTACACTCAGGCAGAAAGTTTATATAACAGTAAACATTGCACTGAAAAACAGCAAAGGCAGAAAGTTCTCGGCAGGCTCTTGTGGAAGTGATGGCTTCTGCAAAGTTCTGGTAATCTGAGGAGAAACAGATGTCTTGATTCTCCACCAGGATGCTGTGAAATTAAATTTTGATTTAGGTCTGGCTGTCATTTGTCTGTGCTCACCTTAGCTGTTGTTGTACATCATATGATGGTGACGCTCTTGGGGCTTCCAGAACACCAGACCCCATTTCATTGGAGGCTCTGAAATGATTCGATTGCAGTTGATGGGAAACCTAAACTATTAGGAATGTTGAAATGTTTAGTTTGGATCTGAAACTGTAGAAATCTTTGTCCAGCATGCTGGATTCATGCAGATTCCAGTTCCTGGTGTTATTTTCTGTATTTCCTACTACTGGCATTCATGTTTAATACAATCATAAAGTTTCAAATCTTTGATAAATTGAGATGGAAACAAATAAACAGAAATAAGAGCTGTTCACTGACATTGCTGGCTGGTAGAAGGTGTCACAGTATTTGATAAATCATCTGTGTTATGGCTATAGCAAGTGGTCACAAAGGCAAGGCATGGCCCTGCTCTTCACAACTGGGCAACGTAATCTTGTCAATGTGAACAATTCAGGTTATTCCTGGATAGTGTATTGGCTTACAACACTAATCTGAACCAAGTTAGGCAAAAATGCACTTTTTTTTTTTTTTCATACTGCTTTTCTTACTGCTGGTCTGATTCTCACTTTCAACTTGAGATGCATATGTTGATTTACATGACCGCTCTATCACTGAGATATTTTTCATAGCAGAGTCCAGGCAACTTTCATATTTGTGTTGCAAGAGAAAGAGCAGACAGATCTGACTGAGGCCTGTAAGGTGAAAAGTAGAAGTATAAAGTGCTGGGGCTTTGGTTTTTTCCCTTTCCTTTAACATGAATTTCTATATATTTATGTTATTGTACACGTTTCAGCAGAGACAGTCTTAGGAAGGGAAGCAGTGCCTCCCAGGAGGTGTGTGGACAGCCCTGGGCTGTGCTGTGAGTCCTGGGAGGGAGGGAGAGAGGGATGGATGGATGGATGGATGGATGGATGGATGGATGGATGGATGGATGGATGGATGGATGGATGGATGGATGGGAGAGCCCCCAGTAGCAGTGCCTTGCACTCACAGCCTGTTAGTGCCCCACTGAGCAATGTGTGAGTCAGAGGGACTTCTGACATGCATTGACTTATGTCCTGGGTTTTTCAAATCAGTTTGAATCCACTTAGAGATTCTGTGCCACAATTACCCTCTTCTTCCCGGCTGCTTATGTGGCACACCTGCTTTTTATATTAAGTTGCAAACTCTTGAGGGAGGCAAGTTCTTTTTTTAGCTTGGTGTATGGTGCCTAGTACCGCTGGGGTTGTTTCATGGGGATTTTGTCTGCTACTGCAATCTAATGATTAAATAACAATGAAAGGAATCTCTGGGGCTAATGCTCTGCTGAAGAATTCTGGATTTTCACTTGGAATTATACTGCTGCATGCCTAAACCCAGGCTTGGCCCAGCTTGGGTAATACCATTTCATGACAAGCAAACTGCACTGCATCAAGCTAAGGGGTATTGATCATTCCAGGAAATTCGAAGAAAAGCATCAAAATTAGAAAAAAACTCAACTAATCTCTTCCCCCACCCAGCAATGAATGCAAAATGCTGAATAAACAGTATAGAAGAGTTCTGGAAACCTAATTGCAAAAGTGTGGTGTCCAGGTCTGTCCATATTATTATTTGATGCAAACAGCTCTGGGTCTGGAGACTGCATCTAGGGAAGATACTTGCTTTTTTTTCTGCCTGACATGTTAAGCAGACAGTGGTTGTGTTGTCTGTCTTTTACAGCTGTGAGGGAGAAAGGTGGGTGTCACCCAGTTTCACAGCTACAGACCTGAGCACTGCTCCTTAATGTGAACACATGACTTGTCCTGTTCCTCCAGAGCTGGAAAGCTTAGGCACATCTTGTGGAGTGCAGGGCTCTTGGCCTTCTCTGCTGGTGAGACAATGCTTGCAGCCTTTATTGCTACAGCAGCATTTTTGTCTCCTTCTTCAGATGCAAGTTATACTTTATTTCAATTAGTTCCATGTATAAGTCCATTGTTATTTTTAAATGGGGGATAATACCCACTATTTGGTTAAATGTTGTCTTTCTCCCCTACTCCTTTTCTTTCTCCCTCTCTTGTGGGTTAAGAAAAGCGGGAAGACCGGAAAACAACTCAACTCCAATTTCTTGTTCTAAATGGGCAAGGTCCTAAGCATCTGTTTAGTGTGCTGCTTTCCCAGTTGTCTTGATGCCTTGTTGGGACTACCTAAAAACAGAGGCTAGACAAAATTAAGAGAATAAAAAGCAGTTATATTTATCAAAGGGCCTTCAAGTACATTTAGGGCAGTCAGAACCCACCCAGGGGCTACACCCTAAAATGGACAACAGATCACAGGTTTTTCATACTTTTTATAGATTTGGTCCATTTGTATATCAGGGGTTAATCCTCCAATTACAGCTTCAGGTAATGAAGTAATTTACTCCAAGTTTGCTCCTCTCAATTCACTGTTGTTTACATCTCTTTGGGCCTGAGACAGTGAGGTGTCCTTGAGTTGAGTTTCAGGCCTAGAGAGGAATTGTTTTGTCTGACCAAAATGGGAGAACAGTAACTAGCACTGTGTATGGAGTCTAGAGTTACACACTAAAGAATTACAGGATTACAGATACATGAAAAATATAGAAGCTAAAATCATAAGGCATCAGTCTCAGTAATAACACACCACCAACCACACCTCTGCAGGACTGCACTGCACTGGCAAAGTCTCCAGTGTTGGCCATGGAGAAAGGTAGCAGCTTCCTACTGGTTTGATGTCTGCTTTTAATGATAACTTGAACAACAGCCCAACAAGAAGAGGGGGATAGTGAAGAAAGCCTCCTAAGGATGTCATTCAGGAAATGCCAGGCCTGCACCACTCACATTTTACACATGCATGCTATTTCCAAAGCAGGTACCACACAACCTGGAGAACAGAAGGGCCACTTCGTTATAGAGGCTGCATTTTTTAATATAGGCCACAGGAAAACTGACCTGAAATGGAGACAAAAGTTCATTCATATTGTAGCCACCCTCAGGAAGAATAGCCTTGCCTTTTTTTTGAGAAGATGATATGCCCCCAGTGAGCAAGAGTCAAGGCTCAGTTACGTGTGAACTCCTCAGCGCCCATGGCAGGCTTTAGGCTGTACCTAATTTATTGGTCACTCTCTCTTTAGCAACTGAATGGAGGAAGATGTCAGACATTGCCCAGTTTCACAGTTAATGGGTTGAACTTGTTTCCAAAGTAAATATTGGACAGCTTCTAGCTTCTGTTATTTTTCTATCTCTCTCCCTATCTCTCCCTCGATCTCTACAATAGTAAATCAGCCTTGGGGGGAACTGTGAACTCCTTCACTCCAACATGCTGTGCTCTGGAGGGTTCACCTGGAGTCCTGGGGCTTGCATGAGATCAGGTGCCTTGTGTGGATGAAGTCACCTCTAGTCCTAGATGCTTGCAGCACAGATCCACGTTGATTGTGTTGTATAAAACACTCTTGGAGTTTCTTGGGATACATGATGTTAGGAAGTGACTTCATGGAATCTGGGGATTGTTTTCCAAGGTCTGCTGCATTGTGAGTTTGAAGAGTCACTTTTTTCCTTCCACCTTTTTCTTCTCTGAGTATTTCAGTGGCATCAGTAACATATCTGTGCTAGCTGCAATAGTTGTAATAATTCTAGGTGTGGTGTTTGCAGAGTGGTTCTATTGATTTCCTCACTTCCCTATCTCAACACTTTTGAGGGAGTATTGATGAAACATTTTTCCAGAGCTTTGACATAAAAGGTGCAGCTGAAATGGGGTCTGCAGATAGCCATGACTTCTGGTGTTCTGAAGTAGTGGTCCATGTTTTCTGTGTTGGTCTCTGAAGCCTTGGCTCTCTTTTAAAACATTATCAGCTTCAGTGGAGGTAAAAGAGAACAGTGTAATGGAGGATTTCACTCTGGGTATTTTATGTCTTTCTCCGTGAAACAAATTGTACTAGAGATAAAGGGTGGAGCAGACACCTCAGATAATGTGTGGTGTTGGGGGTTAAGAAAGAAATTTATGTGAGCAGCAGCACACACCCTTTGCCTTCACTTGTCCTGCTGGGATGAGGAAAGTAAGGCATTCCATTAAATGAAATAAGATGACAACGTTTGCCAGCAAAGCCTTACTTCTCAGCCGTCAAGAAAAAGCACATCAACAACAGTTGCTCTCAACGAATAATATGTTCTGAATTCCGTGATTTTATGAAATGGTGACTTTGTGTTTTGTTCTGCTTCACTGAAATGAAACAATACATTTTCATCCCAGTCTTTTGTCTTCTAATGGTATATGTTTTAATACTCTGAGTTGAGATAAATTTCCTTCGATTCCACAGACGATAAGAGAGAGAAGGAAAAAAATCCTAAGCCTTGTAGTAAAAATACTCAGGTGAATTAAACAAAAAATCCAGCTTAAATCAGCCTAAATCAAATTATCTCTTGGTTCTGAAATTACTTCTTAGTAATGAATCAGAGGACATGGCTCCTGTTTCTCATGAACACTTATTTGTGTTTTCCAGCCCTAATAATTTACTTTGTACTTGCTAGTGCTGCGGTTTCATCAGAGTTTTGCAGGTGAGCTCATCTCCTCGTGAGGCAGGTACATACTGTCTTCAGTTTAGTGATGAGTAAGCCAAGGCACAGCGTTGCTGAAGGACACACAGAGGGTGAGCCAGGGCAAAGCCAGGAAGCAAACACAGGACTCTGTGCCTTGTCTAACCTGTGACAGCCCGACAAGCAAGTGAGGTCATTTGCACGGGGTCCTGAGTACAGCTTGTGCAGCAGGTTGCTGGCTTTGCGTAATTTTAAAAAGATTTAGCAGGAGATTCGGGTATAGGATGAGCAAATTGTTGGATTTTAACCCATTTCTTGATTCCAGCTAGGTTTGAGCTTCAAAAGCAGCATCCAGAGGGACAGGATATATTTTTATTTGCCTTAAAAAGAGCAGCCAGCATGACATCATCCCCTTCAATTAGGCAGGCAATGATCTCTGCAGTGGAGGGGGAGGGAACACACTGCCCCCAAATCTGTTGCTCTAGAGCTGACTGAGTGGATGTGAATAACAGAAGTGATCAAAAGGGAAAGATCTTCGGTAGGGAACAGACAGTGGGGTTGCAGAGGGGAAGAGTCTTGCTTTGGCTTCACAGGGAAGAAAGAAGGGAAAGCTGCAGAAGTCATGAGAAACCAAAGCGTAAAATACTCACAGGGAACAAATGGTAGGTAGCTTTAACAACCATTTTAGCAGCGTCAGAGAAGAATCAAAGGACTTATTGAGTCCACTTGCTGACACAGAATTCACACAGTGCTCATTTGGCTGGCAGAATGGAAAATGGCAGCAATCCTGGGAATTAAAGAACAACCCTTGGGCTGCAGACGCATGGTTGCATGCCAATGAAGAATACAGTGAATTAGGGACAGCAGAACAGAAGCAGCTCTACTTTGGTGTCATGTTTTACCTTGTCCTTTATTCTGTCTGTTCTAGTTGCTTTTGGAAACATCTAAAACTTGCAGTAAGAATGTGGTAGTTCCCTCGTCGTTTCCAAGACACACTTTTGAGGGACCTGCCATTCCTCTGCTGCATGAAATGATCTTGAAGGATAGTAACAAGATACAGAGGGAGATTGAGGCCCATTCATACAAGGCTAGTTATTTCCAAAGCTACTGCAATCCCTTCCAAGCAAGAAGCTGTTTCATTTCAAAGCAAATTATCCAACATATGCTCATTCTTGCTGCTGTTCATTCACAAAGCAACTGCTATCATGATTTTTATATAAGGTAGGAAATATCCTGGTATCACAGGGCCTGTGCAAGAGTAGTGCCCTGACTTAATGTCTGCTGTCTGTTTTCACTCCTGGCTGTAAGTGTTGCAGGAGACATAGACGTGAGACCCTTTTTGTGAAGTAAGCATCAGATTATCATGGCCTTGGTGGCTCAGAGGACATCACCAGAAATCAGTATAACTTTTCACTAAGCTTCTCACTGTAGATGGTTGTAACACCACCATGAACTGACCCTGCTTCCAGCCCTGTGGAAGGCACATCAACAAGGGCAGATGTTTCAGTCTGAACTTCAGCTCCTGTGTCTTTAAAAACTGAAACTACCCTAGATCCAGATTACTTGAAGCCTCTTATTTGGACCCATTGTAACTCCATTCAGAATGAACTCATGGGATATTGGGGAAACTGCCCAAAGTCTTCCAGGCAGGAAGAAAAGAGGGCTGAAGAATACTGGGGTAATATGTATTTAGAGGCCCATTTGGATCCATGTTACAGCACAGGCTAAAGATCCCCAGTTACTTTAGCCAGGTACCTCAGATATCTCAGGTTATCAAGGCTGTGTTTGGCTGTCGTACCTGAGACATGAAAATGGAGGCACTGGGAAAGTTGCTGTAGACAAATAATCATCTTCCAGAGTTCGGAGAAGATGTAGCTTGACAGTCGTTAGTCTCACCTGCTGGCACGTCTGTGTGGTACTGAATTATCGCATGTGGTGAGTGTGAGTTGTGCTCAGGCCAATTCTCACCAACCTCCCAAATGCGTGTGCCACAGATAAGTGTGTCCAGCATTTCCAGCCAGGCCCTAGGAGGTTGTTGCTAAGCTCCTCTTGCTTGACTTGCCCTCTAAAAGAGGATCTGTTTCACTGAGTCAGGTGGCTTGGCTTTTTTTGTAACAAAAACAGCTGTAACAGCTGTAACAGCAGCTGTAACAAAAGGGCTACATCATTCTCAACTCAGATTATAGAGTCCTTGTAGTGTTGTGGGGCATTGTAGCAAAGTCAGTGAGGGCTTTTGTTGCTAACAATGATAACAACAAAAGTTTATATCTGGCTTTAATTAAAGAGCATGCTAAGGTCAGTATTGGGGCCATAATCAAAGGCTCCATGGGATCTGGCATATTGTACCGAAATTTTTTAGCATCTGCTAACCTTAATTGATTTGCACATAGGACAATGGATTGGCTGGGATATTCTGAGGTACCATATTGTCAACCCCCACCAGTTTTCTGGCCATTGCACTAGGAATGTTTCTTCTTGTTTGCACATCTTTCATCATGAAAGACCGAGCTGTGTAGGAACAAACCAGCCAAGTTCGAACTGTGATCTCTTCTGCCAGGCTGGTGCCCAGCAGCCCTATTAATTATGTCGATTCTGGCTATGGATAAAAGGGCTAAACAAATGAACTTAGAAAAAGGCATGAGGAGGGTGTAATTGTACAGGAGGGAGTAAATGTACAACCATGTCTTTAGTTCAAAGCCATTCAGCTCCTTGGCATTAGTTGTGTGGTAGCAAATGTGGTTTTGTTTCCATGTAAAACATCTGGTAACTGAACCGAGGCAAGATATTTTAAAAAGTGTTTTAACAGCTTTTCCCCACAAGAAGCAGGGTTCCATGGCAGAGACAATTTACCCAGGCCTGGCTGATTTTGTTCTCCTTATCGCCATGGAATGATTGCCTCAATTCCATTCCCTTTCTTAGCAGTGATCTTGCCCTCTAAGTGTCCTTAGCTGCCTGTTGCATGAGAGCACCTAACACCCAAATGCGACGCTGAGGAACTCAGTGGTGTTTTATGGCCACCATATTTCCTATAAGCAATCCCGCTGGTGACAGGAGAGGCTTTAACAGCACTTTTGCTGAATGGATGTTCTTCAAAGTGATGAAGGGGTCTTTCAAAGATTACTGACTTCACTTACAATGTTGAGAACTGTCAAAGAAAGGCAAAGAGCTCTTTTTGGTCTAGGAATATCATCAGAAGTCTTGCAGGTTTTTGGTTAGATGCAGTTGTTCTGTAGCATTTCAACACTATCAGCCCCTGCCAAGGAAAATCCCCAGCCAAACCCCTTGGTGGATGTAGCCATCCTGTAAGATTCAGATGTTTCAGGTGAGATTATTTGTTAGGCTTACAGCAAAGGGCTGCAAAGCTCAGGATGAGTTACAGCATCATGTTCTCTATGACTTTATCCATCCTTCAAATCAAAAGGATTTTATAAAAGCTAATTACTGCCATCCCAATTACAAATGAAGAGGTAGAGGCATTAAGAAACTTGCCAAGGGTAACAAAACTGGGAAGAGTTGGAAACAGGGTCTGTAACCCAGGAGCTGAGTGTTACTCAACATCCTGGGGCCTCCCAGCAGCTCAGAGGTGAAATTGTAACTTCTCTGAAGCTGTGAAAGTTCGACAGTTGACTTCAGTGAAGCAAAAATACAACCCTATAGGATTATTCTGCCTTTATTCAAATTAGCCAAACTTTTCGAGACAGTCAGTCTCTGTGGATTCTTTAAATGCCCCAGAGGCTTTGGTTTTTCCTCTGTCCCTGGGCATATTTTCCTCAGAGGAAAGCCCGGGCTGGACAGAGTGGTGCAGTCCATCTCTGCTGTGGTGTGGCCTGCAGGCTGTACCTGCTCCACAAACTGGACAGGAGCTCATTAACTCCACTACATACATTGCATAAAAGCCCTTTACTAAATAATCTTACGTAAATGTGTATATTTTTGAAAACATTAATTGCTTCATTTGTCGTATTGTATTTTTTCTAAAGATCAAACAAAAAGAAGTGGGAGTGATATTAAGGAAAGTTTTCATTGCTTTATTGTGTTGATCAATGAGTATTACAGCAGATATGAGTGCCAAGGAAACAAATACACAACCATAACTGGGCATGTAAATAAGCTTCTCTTAACTAGAGCTCTAAAGATCAGAGCAGCCTGTATTTCTTGGACCATGTTCTGCTCACTTTATTCCTTGAGGATTATAAAGAATTGAAGATCTGGAAACAACTATCTACTCATTTGTTTATTCAGTGCAGGAATATGTTTGCATTAGGCACCCATCCAAAAGCAACTTGTTCTATTAAAAGGGAATGGGTCACAGCAGGACACTTAGAAATAGATTTCTTCAGTAGCAGACTGCAAACACCCATTATTTCCAGTTCTTTTGTAAATTAATGAGGTTTTTACTCTGCATGTATTACTTAAAAGAAATAAAACACAAGCAAAAGAAGTCTTAAATATGTGAAAAGATCATGGACATGAACAAATAAATTTTCATTAAATTTAAGTGTTAAGTTCCCTAAGTATCTAAGTAGGAAGTGCTGTTAGATAAAGTGATAGTGCCAAGTGAGCACAGAAATTAACAAGCTGTCTCTTGTATTTAAAGAGCATCAAGAGAGTAAGGTGATCAAAGAAGACAGAAGTAATGCTTTGTGCTTCCATGGCACAGAGGGAGGAATGATCTTCCCAAGATTGTGTGGAGCTGGAAGCCACCACCCTCATTCATCCTCAATCACAACTTGGTCTTAAATCAGTGCTTTTGAGCTCGATGGAACTGTTTGTGGAGTTACATGTCCAGAACTTCATGGGGGAGTAGGAGAAGGTTCTCAGCAAGCCCATCTGTGAAGGACTTTTGAAATCTGGCTTTTGTGACTGGCTCAGTTGAACACAGCCATGAGCCTGTGGAAAGGAAACAGGAACTGGGATTAAGCTTAAATTGTTCGATATGCAAACTTGCCAGGGTTTTACTCATGCTGCTTTTTATTTCTTCCAAGTTAAAACCAGCACATGGATGGTTTGCATGAGCTGGCTGGTGGGCAGTACTGTGTGAAGTCATGATAAATTGATTGGGGGGTCAGAGTTTGAAGGTTTGGGGATTGGGAATGGCGGCGGAGCAGGATCCAGATTTTGCTGTCTCTCCTTGAGACAGTTTTCCCTTTAAAGGTCATTTTGGCAAATGTATAGAATGTGCTGTTAGAGGTTTTTGATCCTGCAGAATTGAAATTGAGTGTGCTAATCTGGAAGGCAATTGACAGACTTTCCAGAGGATTCTTAAATCAAGCAGTTGTTTCTTAAGCAGGGCTCTACTCTGTAGTACTGCCCACATTGGTAAAAAAATTCTCAGAGAGGGTGTCAGTCTATTAAATTCTCTGCATAAAGGGATTGATAGAAGCAGAAACAATAAGAGAAGGCCATTAGGAAGATTTCACATTTAAATCCCATTTTAACTGCTGCTAGAAGGTTGTGTCAGATCTGATTTCCATATTCAACAGTGGCTTGCTTAAACAGAGTGAAGCCTTCAGTTCCTCAAGTATAATACATGCTCATTTGCCCTCAAATTCTTATTTGCTCTTTGCAAAAGATGTGGAATTCTTACATGAATAACAGATAAGTGAGACCATATGTGGTATAATAGATTGTATTCCTGTTATGTTGCTCTTGGCACCTCTCATATCCTCTGAGTAAGTATAAAACTGTGCCTCTTTCTTCCCCCTCCTCATAAGAGCTGTTCTGCATTTGCCATTGAGCCAACAAAAAAAAATCCAGTTAGGATCCTATCCTCAGGAGTGTGTATGTAGCTCTTAAAAAGTGATTAATTTTAACATGGCTCACTAGGGTGTTCAGGGAAAGAGAGATGTTATGGCCCTTTTGCTTGTTGGAAAGCCTAGGTTAAAATGCATTTGGAAAAGAAATGAGTGCACAAAGCCAAATCTGTTTATATTTTTAACAACCTGCAATTTGAATGAGTGTTAAGCTAGTGGAATGGTTTTGGAGATCTTCATCTGAAACGATGCTGAGGGTTCCAGTGTAACTGGTGAAAAATCAATGCATTTAAGAACAAATTAGCGCTAATACAAATAATAAAGACAAATTCACATGGGATCAGAGACATGAAACTGATGCACTGCATTGCGGTCAAAACTTTAAAGAAACTTGTGTGTAACCAGAACTGGGAGTGGACTTCGAGGGCAACGACTGAGAAATAACACGGGATGTTTTTTGTCTTTCTCCATGAATCAAACGACAGTATCTTCTGAAGGAACTGGAAAGAACTGAAACAACCAAGCCTTAGGATGTAGGGTGCTATTTTAAGGATTAATCCATAACCACTGAAAAATTTGGTGGTCCTCAGAAGACCTAACTAAGAAATTACATTTGTTCTCCACTGATATTTTTTACTTGGAAGGGGAAAGTGGTACAGGATAGGAAGGAGCAGGGGGGTGGAAATCTGGTTTCCATTGGAAAGATTTTTAAATGGAAATTTCCAGCCACTTCTATAGTTAACGAGGAAATAGAACATTTTGTTAAAGAGATTTCATTGGGAAACAATTTCCGTTTTTCATCAAAAAGCTTTCCAGCCCGACTTTTCCAAACAGCTCGAGTTGTCTCACAGAGAGGCTGCTTGGAAGCTGATGGCACACATGGGAAAGAGCATAACTCTGCTGGCCGCGAGAGCATCCTGGAACCGGGGAGTTTGGCCGAATGCGGGGCGGGAGGGGATTAGGTGATTCTGGGAGCAGTTCAGGTTACACTCATCAGAGGGCAGTGGTGCTTGCACACAGTTACCCTCTCTGAGCTCTGCCAAAGGGTTGCAGAATTTATCATACATGGCAGAGGGATCGTTTCATGCACCACTGAAATGCAGTCTGTTGTGGGTTGGAAAATAGCAATGGTTGGACCTCAGAAAAGGCTTAGATTCAGTTTGGGATACCATAGAAGAGTCAACATTTGCTAACAGTTACCAGCCTATTGGTATCTGAGACACCACATTTTCCATTTATACTCAGAGCAGGAAGTAACCGTGGTCTTTTCATATACCACAGTGGGGTACTTTTTCTGGCAAATGTTCACTTTTTAATGATGACCACTATATTTTCCATTGTTTGTGCTAAAGCTCTGTTTACAGCTTAATGCTGTTGTGATGTTCCATGTTAATCATTTATCCATATGGATAAACATGTAACATACGCTTCTTCAAACTCTTGGGAAAGTACTCACATTGATCATATACAGAGGGACTAAAGAAAAATAACCCTTCATAGTCTTCCTGCACCCTTGGCTATACATATTCCATCTTCTAGGCTTGCTGATACATATTTCTTTCTAAACTAGCCTCATGGTTCTGATGAGATCAAACCACGTCAAGATAAAACCAGGTCAAGATAAAACCAGCTGATAGCTGTTCCCTTCCTTGCAGGTCAGCTCACTCCTTGTAGAGAGAAGAGCCTGCCTGTGCTGTCAGGCATTTTTGAGGTCCGCTGCATCCCCAGCTGAAGCCCTGGCTGCAGCCAGCAGAGTTGAGATTCAGGCATCACAGCAGAGCAGTGCTGCAGGCCACTGCTGCCAGCTAAGTCACTGCGCCAGGGCTGCACAAGCCCCCTCACAGGGCACAGCTCTGCCCATTTGATCTCTTACATGGGGTTTATGTCAAAGCCTTGTGTACAGCGACAAGCCAGGGCCACTTATTTGACCTCAGGCATCTGTTTTTTGACATAATTTGTAAGCACTTTTAGATGCACAATGAATAGGATCAGGGAAGATTTAGCTATAGCTATTTTCATTTTTGCTTGCTACAAATGCTGTGATCTATCAGCTCAGCTGGGGCAAAGGACCTTGCTGACAACTCACAGGTGTCTCTGTTGCTCTGTTGTTCCAGTATTTAAAGGATGGCTACAAAGAATATGAAGACTCTTTTTACAAGAGGTCACATGGAAAAGATGGGTACAAGCTACTCCTGAGGAGATTCTGATTAGATATAAGAGGAAAATTTTTCACAGTGAGAACAATCAGCCTTTAGAACAATCTCCCCAGGGAAGTGGTGGATTCCCCAAAGTCAGACACTTGTAACATTCAGCTGGACAGGGTGCTGGGCCATTTTGTCTAGACCATGCTTTTGCCAGGAAAGGTTGCACCAGATGATCACTGAGGTCCCCTTCCAACCCGGTATTCTGTGATTCTGTGATATGATGCAACAGGATATAACTGTGCTGCCTTTCCTGTGAATGAGGGCAGATTTTACCAGTCCTCTGGCAAGGAAGGAAGCAGAGCTTTTTCCTGTCCTAGGGATGGAGGGGTCTCAAAGCTGGGGCTATGTTCTCTCCATGGGACTGCTCCATTGATACAGTTTTTAGGGGAGAATAGTTCACGGAGAAGCTCGAACTCTCCCTGCCTAGAGGGACAGCCTTTCTCCTGTGGGAGCAAACACAACCTGTGATTGCTCCTTAGCACAGACACAGCGAGGGCTTTAAACCAGTGGAGAAGCAATCCCAGGAAAACTACCAGCAGGGCAGTCTATTTTGGGCTGCCCTGGGATGCATGGTCGGTTGCTTTACATGCAAGGAGATGAGTTGGTGTGGCAGGAGGTCACCTTGGCTGAACAGGGAACCCCTCACTCAGTTCAATGAACAAAATAGCATGGACATGGACCAGAAATGTAGAAGCATCTCCTGGGATTGCATGGATGGAAACAGGCAGGGCCATCCTCATCTGGAGTTAGAACTAGTGATGGGTATGAGGGGAAATGAGGACATTTCTACAGCTACACTTGCAGCAGAAGGAGGGCTATTGCAGACTGGTGATACTGTGATGAAGGACACTGAAAAAACAAGGGATTCAGCACTTCCCTTGTCAGCCTTTCTGGTAAAGTCTGCTCTCAGGCCTCCCAGGTCTCTGTCTCGCAGCTCCAGCACGGCTCCCAGTGCTCCTGAGAGGAAGAAGAGCCCCATGTGAGCTGCTCATGGGCTCAGTGTATCTCAGCACCCAGTGGTGGCCAGTCCTGACATGGGGACAAGCAGTGCACAGATTGTGCTGGGTGACAGCCTCGTCCAGTGAAGGGGAAACTCCTTTTATCCTCCCAAAAATCAGGGCGAGTTTGTCCTGTGCTTCAGAGAGTAACAGATTTGTCTCTGGCTGATGGTTGGATGATCACAGTCCAGCAGCTGTCACTCACTAGGCAGGTTTACAAGAACTACTCTCCCTTCTAGGCAAATACAGAAGGCCCAGATTCCACCTGGCTTGGTATTTTACAGTCACAGGGAGATCAGCAGGAAGCTTGTATGGATCACATGAGAGGCAGGCAGGACTCTGCCCCAGGGCTCTTGCAAATGCAGGGTTGAACTTGTGAAATTACAGAAGTTGCATCTATTTTATGGTATTTGAAGGATCTGACCTGTTATATTTATTTTGCAGATGGCTTCTTTGACCTGCTGCTGTTTCTATTTTTTTTTAAATGAGGTTCTCAAGAAACATTTATCTGTTAAATCAGGTCATTAAAAAAATTACATTTCGTTCCTGAAGCCCATAGTGGTTTTTCTGTCTAAGAAAAGTGGGACGTACAACTATCATTTCCCATGTGCATGATCACAGAACAGTATCAGCAGAGACCAGGGTCAATTTTAGAAAATAAGCATTGGTCCCCACCATCCTCAAGCTGATAAATAAACAATGGGCTTCCATAACCAGAGCACAAACCAAAGTCTCATCAAACAAAATATTTTAAACAGAAAGAAAAACCTGACGGAGTTTTCAGGTTTGTTTCTTTTTTCTTCTTCAGTTTTCAAGGGTTTTTTTCCAGTTTTCACAAATTATCCATTATTTGTCTGACTCTAATTGTATTTGGAGCCCAAATTTAGGTCATGTGGAGTACTTGTCTGCATGAGCTCAGAAGTAAGGCATCAGCTTTTCCAGTAGACGACTCTGGGAGATCTTGGGAAGACTCTAAGGCCTTGCAGCACATTTGTGAGCTGACTGCATCCATGAGCAGCACTCGCTGCCAAGGGGACTATGAGGGAAAGGCTCATGCTCATGTTGTAAATGTTTTTAACACCTAGGATAGAAAGGTTGTGGACAGGCTGCTTTTTGGGGGTGTTCTAAGAGAGCAAGAGAAATAGTTACAGAACCCAAAAGTGTAACAGGGAAGACTTTAACAGCCGAACCAGTTATGTTCCACTTCTCCAGACTGATTCTAGGCTCTGAGCCATTTGCTCACGTAGACTTTATAATTTTTCTTGCCTGCAACACTGATGCACTGAGGGTTGATCCTACCAAGTGCTGAACACACTCAAATTCCATCACATTGCCTTTGCTAGGGGTGATGAGTCTTCAGTACCCTTCTGACTCCAGGTATAACATGTTCTGAAATTAGAACGTTGGATCTAAATGGGTTTTAAATGAACTTAGGGCATCATTGTGGTTTGAAGACCCATGCTGTGGGACTGCTGACAATAAGGGTGGCATTGGGTTGGGCTGTCGTGGTGTAAGTCCTATTGCTCTGCTATTCTGTGAGCTGTACTTTGCCCTCCCCTTCTGAAACAGCTACTGGGAAGCAAACATGATGCTTTCAGGAGAGGTGCCTTGTAAGACTCCTGTTGGAAGCATGCAGAAGCACACATGTGTTCCTTATGTAGGTAAAAAATATCTGGAGATTAAATTCTGAGTCTTTCCTTTCATAGACCCAGGAGTCAGTGGATTTATCCTAAGTATTGTGAGCATGTATCTTGAAGGCAGCTTTCAGAGCAATCTACCAAATCTAAGCTCAAAATTTTGTGAAGCCCTCATGTTTAAAAGTGAGCAAACCAATTCTTGCTGAGGCAGAGCATTGCCAGAGTGACTGGCTTTTGCACACCTTGAGGAGGGCCTTACCTGATGTGTAGGGCACACTTGATGTGCCACTGCAGTCCTCTTGTTCCACCAAGAGGTTGTTGTGATGTGAATGCTGACAATGCTTAGCAGGCTGAATTGCCAATACCCCATGGTGAATCTTCTGTTTGTACTGCTGAAAGCACAGAAGCAGATGTCCTGGACCTTCCTGGCTCTGGTGCTCCAGTGCTTGCAGCACACTTCACAGGTGATGATATCTGAGCATCACCCACCAAGTGGGTGAGATCCCTGCTGGTGACTCTTTGTTCTGTTGGGCCAAGACCAACAAGTGCAGACACTGATCCAACACAAAGTGACCTGAAAAAGGAGGCACATCCCACAATCCTACTTAGCTTGAGGTCGCTCTTCCATGTGGCTCCATCTTGTGAGGGGAGAGGCAGTGCCTCTGTGATTTAGCACTTTCACATTTCCCCTTGGTATGTTTGCAAGAGACAAATCAATAGAGGATTTGCCAAGCTGTGAGGAGGCTGCAAAATTCTACAGCCATGAGCACAATAAATAGGAGTGGCAGAAGCATGAGTGAATTGTGCAGGTTATGCCAGACAAGCAGTGATAAAACTTTTATAGTCCAATCCCATATTTTGTGCGTGTCCCATCTTCGCCTGGCTTTATCAGGTTTGGGATTTTAAGTTTTTATTGACAATAATTTGTTGCTATGGAAACAACTGTATCCATTAAACTGGGTGGAGCTTAATGACACCCTCTGAGGCTAAGATCAGTTCATCATTTAATTTTAATGATGTGCTGTAACATTTTCTGCAGCTTTGTCATTTTATTGTGGTTTCATCCATTCCTTCCATGCCCTTTTTGTTTTTCTCACCTACACTGGTCTCCAGAGGCATGGATATAGAGAGCTCTTTTGAGCAGGAACTTTCTTCATTTACAGCGTCTTTTAAACAGTCTCAAATATGCTGCTGAATTAATCCCAAACAATATCAGTTTGGTTGTAAGCAAGCTTTGTTTGGTCAGAGAGAGGCACAAGAAGTAAAATGATGTCTGTGTAGTCATGCAGTTGAGCAGTAGTAGAGAAGGATTTATACTGAGACAGATGCAAATAGCTAGATTCTATAGCTAGATCTCTATAGATATATATTCAGCCTCCCTCACACCCCCCCAACTCCTAGAATGCTGCAGATTCCAGATTTTCTAGTTGTGGAGATGAAAAATTTACCTTATAGTTACCTCTCTTTCTTTTTGGTGTAAAAACACTTTCGGTCCTAATTCTAGAGGATCCTCTAAAAGATAAGCTGATCGTGAACTCAAGGTTAAATTGCAATTTTTAAGAGAGCTGCTATGTGATTTGGACCTGAATTTCTTAGTAAAACAGCAGCCAGGCTGAATGTGGATTTTGGAAGGACAGATCTATTCCTTTTGGGGATTATACTGGAGTCAATTCCTTGTTTGCCAAAGATAAGTCTGAAATGATGGCAAACATCGAGTCTCACTCTATAAACATTCTATACTTAGAAACTGAGGGCTGGGGAATAGGGATTACTTTAAAAGGGCGTGAGTTGTCATTGACCATAGAAAAGCAATATGTGTTTATCAAATGCCCATACTCCAGGGGGATGAAATTATACAGAAATAATTTTATTTCTCATATTTAGAGGTGGTCATTTGAGAGGTGAAACATAATGACGATTAAATAACATTCAACAGAACAAATCTGTGGCCCCCCAAATGATTTTATGACAGGTGAATAGTTGCATTGAGGTAAAAAGTAATTTTAGCTGTGCATAAAGAAAAGCATGCAGGTATTTGTAATGAGTTTGTCAACTTCGATTTCAAGTGGAGATTCATCAGGTTTAAGACATGGCATCTTCCTTGTGATTTCCTAACTAAGTGTTGCAACTTAAAGGACTGATTTAGAGGCATGTAATGTGACTGACTGATTTGGGACCAGTTTATACTCTTACTGTTGTTACCATATGTATCACTAGTGATCCATGGACCCCTTCTCCATCCTCACACAGAGCACAAGCTCAGTGAGCATCAGGCCAAGTGTCTGGCATTTGTGAAGCACTTCGTGTCCCAGCACGTGCTTTTCCTGGGGCTGCATTCATTGCTGGTGGTATGGCTGGGCTGGCTGGGGCAGCCGAGTGGGCCAGCACAGCCTGCCCTCACGAGTGAGAGGTGGCAAGTAGAAAGAAAATCAGTTAATGCACCAACATCAACCTCAAGATGGAGAGCTGAGGCATCTTTTCCTCCCCACACAGTGCTGTGTGTCATCCAGACCCCACTCTCCTGCCAAATTAATCACTCTGTGTAGAGCTTGTAAATGGTTTGAAATTTTGAATGATATGTTTCTGAATAACTGTGAATATTTTCATGAGTATAGCTTTAAAATTTTCCACAGATGGTTCAGTGGTTAGTCTGTGATTTATCAAATATTTGAATATTTTCCTACAGAGCGAATCAGAATATTGTTGTGAAAAAAATTTCCTAACTTTCTAGAGTTTCTACATTGGTCCTTTCAATGGATGGAGTCAATTTTGTTATCAGATGGAACAAAGAAATTCCAGGGCTGATGACACAAATGTTTTTGCTTGTAATTTGTTGCCTTTGAGTAATTGGGATTTATTTCCTTGGACGTTTGCTGGATCTAATGTTAAGCATTCATCCAAATACCTGGAGAGGAATGGGCAATGCCAAGAGCAGTTGCTTGAGGCAGACCAGCTCGTGGGGGAACTCAGTGACAGGCCTAGGGGGTGTCCTACACTCTCTGGGCAACAAGCATGGACACCCTTGGTTATCCCTTGTCAGGGAGTGTTTGGGAGCTCTGGATAAGGCACCAGGGCCCCAGCAGCCAGTGCCAAAGGCAGCTCCTCTCACCAGCCCACCAGTCTGCAGACATTTCATCAGTGCTGTAGCCGTGACATGCTGGCGTACCAGACAACCTGAATGCCTGCATTTCAGCACTCTCTTATCTGTCACCTCTCCCGGGGAGAGCTTTTCCTGTCGTTCCCAGCCCTGCCCTCCTGGTGGGACATGGCTGCCAAGCAGAGGTGTGGTAGGGAAGACCTGGGATGTTAATTTTGCCCTGGTTTTCTGGGGTGGGGGCCAAGGTCCTGCTTCTGTGCCTAAAGGCCCACACAGAGCTATACCAATGCTGCTCCCCTTCACCGTCTCCTGCTCCCCCAGACACTTGGAGTGGGGCAGAGCTGTACATTAGTGGAGGAAATGGTGGCACTGGGAATCTCTGTCACCCTTCACACTGCTTTTCTCAGGCTGGGAAGGTGGGGACCAAGCTCTGGAAAAGAGATGTCCCCTGCCAGGCAGGGGCATGTGAGGCAAGGAGTGGGCACAGGGCTGTGGATCACCTCCAGGTGCCCAGAGGGACCTGTGGCCTCCCTGAGGTATGTTTGCCATCTGGAAAAGGGTACCACTTGTTTTATTGTTTTAAAGGCTTTTTTCACTGCCTTGCTATTTCAAACAGCCCACCTAGTTTAAAGGTGTGGGTTGGAAACTGTCACTGCTCCTGGTGTGAGCAGACAGCAATCCCCAGCCATCAGTTGGCTTTGCTGGGGTGTCACAGTCGATAGATAACCTGTGAGCTGCAGGCTGAGGGATGAAAAGAACCACAGGAATTTATTCTTTATTTATTTAAAAATAAAAAAGGGAGAGAAAAAATTGAATAACCATGTTTCTCAAATCTCTTTTAAACATGAGGTGCTTTTCTGAAGCATTGTTTCCTGTAAACAGATCCTGGGTCTCCTCTTTGAATAATATCTTACTTGTCAAGGTGACAACTAAGCTGTCTGCTGCAAGGAAAAGGAAAGAAGAAAAGAAAAGACCTCAACTTCTCAAAACCACTTAAGTTTTTCCTCTATGAAATATGTCGATAAATATAGTTCAGCTAGCACCCTGCTGGTGTTATCATGTCTGAGAGCTATGGCAAGCTTTCAAACAAAGCCAGCAAAACCTATACTTAGAAGCAACCCTCAGATTTTCATACAAAGCACAGAAATGAAATGGGAGTGATAACAAAAGAGGGAGGATGGTGGCCTGCCTACATGTCTGCCAAGCCAGCTGCTGTGTCAGACTTTGCTGTGAAAACCCTTCAAATTGTGATTTCCAGGAATGCAGCTGTGCCTGTGCCTCCCCGTGCACTGTCACGGGTGCATGCCCTCATGTGTCTGACCTTTTCAGAAGTGTGTTGACATGTTCAGAAATAAGCTTTGCGATGTAAAGATAACATATTGGGTTGAGAATAAACAAATCAGCTCTAAGAGACCAGGTCCTTTAAAAGCCATGGGGAGCTCTTGCTGGGTTCTGGATGCATGCTCAGGTCTGGCAGCTGCTGCTGGCATCCTTCTTCTCTTGTGTCTGTGGGACCTTTCTGATGCTTATCCCTGCGGGATTGAAGCACCCTGTGTGTATTCATCAGCTTATCCTCACCTTACCTCTGGTGGGTGTGTGGGGGGAAACTGGGAGAGGGGGAAATGAATGCCCCTTCCACTCCTCTCACCTCAGAGAGATTGAGTGACTGCCCAGCTGCGAGGCTACTGCTGCAGCTGGGAGACCACCGTCTCCTGAGCCCTGGCATGGGGCTTCACCCCAGGACCACCTTCCTTGCCAAGTCTTGTCAACCTGTATGGTTTTTAAAGCCTCAGATGCTCCCGATTTCTTCTTCACTGTCCCTGTTAAAAGTAAATACAGCACAACACCTTTTCTGAAAGGGTGGCACCTCTTCAGAGGCACTTTATTTCTTTTCTTCAGGCTGGCATTGTGAGGAGAGATAAGCTTCTCTATCAGTTCACAATAGGGCCAGGGCAGAGGAAAATCTTTCACTGTAAAATGGAGTTCATTATTTCCTTGGACTACCTGGGTGAAGGCCTTGTTGGGAGCCTCTCTGCAGGTGCCTAGGAGAGAGTCCTTGCCTGTTGGGGAAGGACTCCAGGCGTAAGCACGCTGTCCTCCTCCACACCACTATGGACTACACTCCAGCAGTGGCTGGTGGCATGTCTGGGCTAACCTGGACAACACGTTTCCCTTGTGTATCTTCTGGACTTTGCCCTGGGTTCATCAGGCAAGGAGGAGAGGTTGCCAGGAGATTAGAGTGCTGGACAGGTGCTCAGAGGTTAAATTCTTGCTTTGCCGCTGACTTCTGGTGTTACTTTGGCCAAACGTACAAAACATGGCCTTGCAGCCCTTTTAATGACAGAAGTAGTTTTTAATCCTGGTGACATCTTAAGATGTAAATGGGAGTGGCTCTATTCAGTGTTTCCAAATATCAGCAGCTTTTATTTTGCTCAAGAGAGATGCACCTAAGTCCCTCAGGAGGGTTGTTTAAACTTGTGCTGGGTTTGGCTGGGGAGGGGTGGGTGCTTATGTTGGGCTTTTTATAATTAAAAACCTTGTTGACTTGCTTGCCTGTGGTGAAACAGTTTGACTAAGGCTACTTCTGTAAAATGAAAAAACTGTATGGTCATGCCTTGGTCATTTTGGACAACTACAGAAATGGGTAATTCCTGTCATGGACATACATATCCGTTTAGTCATTTACTGAAAAACTTTCATTTTTTCTATTGGGCAAATGGGAAGCCACTGCTCTGAGCCAACAGTTGTGTGGATTTCTCCATGGGACAGCAACTTCTTTTTATTTCACTTTTAAATCATTGGAGAAAGAGTTCTTCAAGCAAAGCCCTAAATGAAACACTTAACCAATATTTAACTAAGTTTTTTCTCCTAATTTTCTTATTACTTTTCCTGCTTTGGGAGCAGATGTAATCTGATCCTGACAGCTATTTTGAGAGAGATCCTCAGCGCTCTTTAAACAAAAGCAAGAAAATGGAAAAGTGCCAGAGAAACACATGAAGATTAGGAGAGACTGGACAGAGCTATAAATGCTATCCCACTTTAAGAATTGCCATTGACTGCAAAGCAGCTGATGAACATTTTCTAATGTAAGCTCCGCTATTATAGCTTTGTAGGGGATTTATTCAGAATAGTGACTTTTTCAGTAATCTTCTGACCCAGCTCAGTAAGGCTAAGCTGGGAACGCCACACTTGGCTCACTGCTTTCTTTAACATTTTCTGCTGTCTTAGCTAACTTGTTCTTTCTGTCGCTCATTGATCACTGAGTCAGAGAATGATTCAAGTGTTATTTGAACAACAGTGTTTGAGGATGGTTTATCAGTGACTCCATGGCTGCAAGAGGCACATTTTGCAATATGTATTTCACATTTCTTCCCTCTGCTGATCTGGAGGCCTGTTGGTGTTACAGGTCTGCTGGCTCACCTCACCTCTGTGTGACTCATTCCCTATGGATCCCAGTCTTATCTGAACTCTCCCAGTGAACTGCACTAGTGGAGGGTTAATGGTGCTGGGCCTGGGAGCAGTGTGCTTGCCTTTGTTTAAAGGTAGAGCAAACATGATCCCTGCCTTCAGGAGCCATAACTGAGATGGGTCCCACCTCCTTGCAGAGAGGAGTAGTGCAGCATGGGGTGGAACAGCACTGGAGAAGGCAGGCAGTGGCAAAGGATGAGGCAGAGTCTTTTTGGTTGTCCTCATTCTGTTGTGAAATGTCCCTGTGAGGCATCAGCCTTGGAGGAGAAGCTCACAGTCACTTTTCTCCTCTGCCTGGGCTTTTGCCAGCTGCCAGTTTAGCTGAGCCAGGGCCCCAAGGTGTTGACTGCTCTCTCAGGAGGGCGAAGGGCTGTATTCACCTTTTCAGGGAAGGGCATGGCTACTGGTATTTTCTGTGCACTGTCACTAGAAAACCACACCATCCATCAGGCTTTGCTTTGCAGAGTCTCTACAAATGAAGGGTCTGGTGCGTACAGCTCTCTGCACCCTCCTGCGTAGGGGCTGGGTCATGCCAGTCCCTGTAACCAAATAGTTACCCCGTGGGGAAGCAGTATCAGTGTCATATTCCATAGGAGAATGATCTGACCTTTCTTGTTTATATGGTAAATGGGGCCAGGAGGCTTCTTTGTCAGCCTGATAGTCCCAGCTGCCAGCTTGTAGTGTGTCTTGTGAGCGCCAAAGCTTTTGCCAGGGCTTTGAAGTTAACAAAGAGTTATTTGGAGTTATTTGGAGTTACGGGGTTTTATTTCATCAAGAACCCCTGTGCATGGCTCAAATGAAAATATTCTCCTGAGTCAGAACTCACACATTCAGCACTGCTGGAGGGGTGGTGGGCTGGAACAGCACACAGTAAATACAAGTCAGTTTGTCTCTTTCCAAAACCCGAACATCATGAAGATAAGGTTGTCTTGATAGTTAAGGACAGGCTTTAAGATTTTGCTGCTGGAAAAACCAGAAGCTCAGAAGGTTGCATTTTAGTAGAACATGCTGGTAAAGACAGCCTTTGTGAGGGACCAACCCTCTGATTGAGCTAAGACAGTAGAGCATTCTTGGGTTTAACACTGACAAAACATTTGAGTGATATCTGCTGTTCTCTGAAGAGCAGCAGGTTGATGCAGGTTTTCCCCCACTGTCCCAACATCTGATCCCCACGGCTCACTACAGGAGATGAGTAACTACAAGAGAGGTCCTTAAGAAGGATGTGCTCAGTTTCTCTTTGCTTGGGTCACAAATGTGGGTGCCTACCCAGTAGATCTTTCTAGTGCCCAGGATGATAACATGATATTTTTTGTATAAAATATCTAAGAAAAAACCCCTCATCTTGATTAATGTTATGCAAGCACATGTGTTTATGAGACAGAGCAATATAATTCAAAACAGATTTTTTTCCTTAAAATTACAGAGACATCTCAAAGCCCTTACTGGTTTAAGGTGCCTGTGTGCTGGCTGTTAGATGCCTGCACACTGTCAGAGACTCTTCCCTAAACTGATAAGAGTAACAAAGAGAAGGGAGAATCCCCATTCTACAGGATGAAAATGAGGTGATTCACTCCAATTCACAGATGAGGCCTGTGGTAAAGCTGGGAACAAAACTCAATTCTCCCCAAGTCTCAGGCTCTTCCTTGCAAATACTCCCTTGCTTTATTATGCTTCATCTCACCTATAACAATAAAATCATGCTGACTGTGTGCTAAGGGAGCCCTTTCATGCTCTTGGTGCTGCTGGCCAAATGAGATGTGAATGTATCTGAACAATGATTGCAACTGATTAATTATGGCAGCAGCATACCTGACATCACATGTGTTACTCCGATGCTGTGCTCAGCCTCAGTCAGGGGCAGACCATGCTGGTGTAGAACTCCTCCTGGGATCTGTGGCTTGCCGGGATTGCCTGAGTGTGCATCTGTGCTTCTCACACAGCAGAGCAAAAGGCAGGAGTCTCTGTGAAAACCAAGCCCACGATCTCATGCGCTGTTCTAGGTCACGTTGGCTCTAAACCTGAGCAAATCCTTCTCTGGAGGATGTCCTGCCATAAGGGCTTAGGCAGGACTGGGCTGTTGAAAAGGTGGGAGGAAGAGGAGTGGCATTTTTTGTGTGAGCACAGGGCATTGAAGCCACCTGGCCAGGGCGCAGCAGCTAAACAATCTTTCAATGGCACAGTTGTTGTGTCCTTTCTCTCTCCTCAGCACTTGGCTGCTCAAAATAGTCCTGTGTCTTACCCAGGACCTGACAGGAAATGGTTCTCCATCTCATACCAATATTTTGAATTATAATTCTCATTTCACTCTGGGCTTAACCTGGGACTTTTTGTGTTCTATTCTCCATCCAGCAAACATGAGGCCATCCATAACAAACCCATCAAACAGTGGAGCTGGCAGCTGCTGGAGGTGGAGAGGATAAAGGCTGCAGTCTGTGCCCTCAGGAGCCCAAACTGAACATCTGACCTGAGAATCTCAGGACGAGGTATGTGTAAATTTGACGAGCTTTGGGCTGATCTTGGAAGAAACCATCCTTGGTTTAGGCCATTCTTTTTTATGTGTCAGAATATTACTCAGTCCAATCCTGGATGGTGTTCTCTGTTCTCAGTAAGATTTTTAATGAAGGCCTTTACTTACAAAAGTCTTACAGAACACTGTAAGGGAGGAGTGTTAACACTGAATTACTGCTGAAACAAAGTTTAATTAACAAGTATGAGAAGTGAGTCAGGCTCTCTTTATGAAAACTTTCTTGATACAATTAGATAAAGAGAGGGTAGTCAGCACTCAGATTTCAAGATTTCTTTATCTTTGGTAGCTCTCAGGGTCTTCCTCCCAGGCTTGGACTTCTGGCACAAAACTTAGCAATGTTAATTGATAGATGCAGATAGTACTGCCAGAAACAGAAAGGTGTGGGTTGATGTGTAGCTACTATCAACATTCATGGGGAGTGACTGGGACACTCACTTCTGCCTTTGCAAGCCTTTCCTAAGGAGTGCCAGCAGGCTCTGTGTATCCTCATTGGCCAGCACCAGGTGTTGCTGAAAAACTAAGTTACACCCAGCAGCAGAAGTCAGAAAAGAGGGCAGGTAAGGGGGCTGAAGAGTGTCAAACCCACTCTAAAGGATAAGGGAAAGTTTTGAGGAGAGGCTCACAATTGAGGTTAAGCTTTCAATGCTTGGCCCTCAGCTAAAGGACTGTGTGGAAACAGTCCCTTTTTAAAAAGAGCTGCATGTCCATTGAAAGCAGTGACTGATGATTTTGAAGAGCATCTGGAGCCCTAATCTTTCATTCAGACCATGCTTTCTGTCTAGCTAAGGAAAATAAATCACATGCTCTTATTTATCTTTCCTCCTCAAACACTCAGAAATTTGAAAACTGCAAATGTAGAAGCAGCAGAAGGAAATATTTTCTTCCACAAAAGGCATGATTCCCTTGTGAAACACAGGAATTCAGCAGGGTTCAGGGAAGGCAGGGAATTTTATGGTTGGGCCTTAGAGGAATTATGCAGCCGAGCTGTGAAGGAAAGTCATGAGTTTGATGTCTGTGTTTCTGAGTGCATTTGAACATCACATGCTGCTGGGGAACAAGATCATTCGTGTCTATTTTAGATGATTTATTTATTCTTTTGGTTGTAACAATTGGGTATGAATATAACATCACTTAGGAAGAACAGAGCCCAGAGAGAAACTTGTGCAGCAGGCATGTGCTCCTGTTCTTTTCTCTTTGGACAGGAGGAAGCCGAGCCAGGAGATTGCAAAAGAGGGGTCACACTGCTACGTGATTCTGTCTGTGTGAGTATGTGAGTATAACTAAATTTCTGTTCATGTACCCCAAAGATAGTGTTCAAGTGCCCTTAGGTCCCTCTGTCATATTAAATGCAATACCAGATCAAGGCTGCTGAAAATGATCTCCACTGTCTCAGAACTGAATGTTTCACAATCTCTGGATGAAATGCCACTTTTTCATACTCCAAAACTATATTCTGGGAGGGGATAATGCCTACTGTATGCCTCTAATTGTACTACTTCTATTTTCCCTAGAGACAGTGAATGTCTTTTGTAAGGGCTAGTGGTTTTCTCTCTGTGGCATGATACACCTTTCATCTCTAGGAACCTCTGCTAGCTCACTGTCATGGCTCATTATTCCAATTAATCACTGATGACAGTAATACTCCCAAAAAAGTTAATGTGTATTTATTCCAACAAGGCTGAGCTAACACTCTCATCCTGTTTCTAAGTGACTCCAGTGGAGTTGATGTGTCAGATTATTGCTTCACTGCCCATGTTGGTGGGGTGTAAGTGTAGTAGTATGGCTGTTAAAAAGAAGTTGCTCAGTGATTCCATGTAAAAAGGCTTGAGTCAATTCTCAGGAATGTTTAATCTGTCAATCAGATGTGAAGATGACGTAAACTTCCTCACCGATCACCCACAGCATCTCACCCTCAGCCAGGTGGGGCTGATTTGAGGAGTACCTGTACACTTTATTGCAGCTTTGTTTTAATCTCTTGGTTGGGCCTCCTTGATGTTTCAGTCATTGCATTGATTTGAAGAGGTCCTTGTGTCATGCCCTAAGTAATTCACAAACATACATATACATGAAAAAAATCTGTATTTTTGACTGAGCACACTAATGAACCTTAATGCCCTGACCCTATGACCAACCTCACTTGGAGCCTCACACAAATTTGAGCTCAGCCCTGAGCCTTCAGGCCCTCTGTGCCAGAGCAAAGTTGGAGTAATCTACAGCCACAGTCAGAGTTCCTTGCTCTAGATCTCAACCTGCAGAGTGGCTTCCTGGCATGACCTCCACTGCTGTGTTATTGTGGATCTCCCCGGCTGTCACTGGACCCGATCCTTAATCCTGACTTGTGGATTGACTTTCCTGCTTCACCTGGGATCTGCCTCATCGCTGTGAGGTTGCCTTATGGTCAGGACTCTTGGTTGGACCTGGCTGCCATCTCCAGGTCTGTCCCTGGTATTGTGGAATACCTGGCAGTGAGCTTCCTCCCGGCTTACCTTCCCTTTGGGAGTGGTGTTGCTGTTTCTGCTCCCTGCCAATCCCACATTTCTTATGTGAAAAGGCTGAAAATGATTTTATCTAATTCACCCATTTGTCTTTACATGAATGCAGCCTCTCTGGAGTACATGCACTGTCTCTGGAGTACAGCGTGTCTGCCTGGTAGAAAATCAGCCTACAAAACCCAGCACAAGAGAATATGCAAAGGGTTTTCCACCCCAGAACCTAAGGAAATTTCCCTTCTCAAAGGCTGTGTTCAATACAGATCTTGTCTCAGGATCTCATCTGGTGTAGTAGACTGTCTAATATTCAATCTGTTTACTTCTGTTTTGGTGTCAAGTCAGAGTCCAGTGCTTAATGAGCTCATTAGCTGCCTCACTGTGTTAGAGGTGAACGTAGAAGAAATGTCAAATGGGTTACACAGATGTAACTGAGAGCAGAACAAGGCTCTGTATTTTTTTGAAAAATCCCTGAGTTAACTTTGGAGGTGTCATTCTCACAAGGCTGAGGAGTTTCCTGTCTCACTGCATTTGCTATGGTGGCAAGTGGCTGGAAAAGCAGAAAACATTCAGTTTAACAAAATTACCCATTTTGCACTGCCTGGAACAGGTTTTCCTGGATAGGAGGTGTTTCTGCATCTAAACAAGTCACAGGGTAGCTCAAGCAGGAGAAAAAATTGTCCCATTCCACTCTGAGTTTCCAATGACCCCCATGGTAAAGCATTCTCCTGCAAAATGCATGAGGGATCGCCGAAAATGGTCTTGTGTCTCCTTGTGGTTAAGTGCTTGATATGTGCAGTTTGATGCTTACCTCTGCCACAGTCTTCCTTCTCTTGTCACTCCCCTTAGGTGGGCATGCTTAGTGAGAGTGGAGAGTGGGACAAGCAGTTTGACTCTTGGTGCTGATAAGAGCTGTATTTGGTGCAGTAGGGTGTGAGCTGCTAAATTTCTAAGCTCTCTGCATCAGGGATGCTTAGAGATCTCTTTGTAGCTGGGTTGGAAATAAAGATGTCGGTATCTTCAATCTAGAGAGACTCCCAAACCAAATGCAGGGGGCCCCAGTCAAGGGGTGAAGGTGGTGAAGGTATCAGCCTGCCCCCTTTGTATAATTCCCTGTTTTTCTAGGTGAATGGCCACAGGTATCCCAGGGTGGTTTTTGATGGTTACCGCTGAGTTCAGATGTGGCAATGCTGCCTTTTTCTGACATAGTTTGTTGTTTGCCTGTTCCTATTGCCCTCATCACCGTTTGTAAGGAGTTTCTGCCTTACTTCCTTGCAAAATCAAGGTAAACGTAGTGCATCTCTGGCAGCTGCAAATGTGGCAGCAGAAATGAATGTTTAAAACTGGTGCATTGTGCATTTGTAGGCCCTCTGTGGCTCGTTCCCCATACTGTCAAATTAATTGATGTTATATCATTGCTACTTCAGCTTAATACAAGCACAGGTTTTGACCTGTGCGACCTTAATGTCCTTGCAAACATTAACAAAGCACAGTTGCCTGCTCTCAGATGAAATAAAAAGTCTTTATGGATGCAAGGTACATGTTTGTTCAGCTTTTAAGCAGGGAGTTTCAAAAAGTACCATCACCAGGATTTTTCTGTTCCCACTGATTTAAACTGGAATGTTCTCAGATACTCTGGTAATGAGTAACAGCATAAATTCTGAAGTCAGACAGATAATTACTCTTTCAGACAAAGAAGGTTTGGGCTTTTATTTATGTCTATAGACTTATCTCTTCCATGCTGAGACTTTCAGGGTGTCTGAGAGGCATCTAGTCCACTGGTATTTCCATAGGGTGGTAAACAATTGCCTCCAGGCAGTGCCTGCACCATAGATGGGTGTCTGCAGAGCTGGTTCAGCTTTGGTTTCTGTAGGGCTGGGAATCAGTCTTGATGTGGTCTGTTCCTCCAGGACCCTGTATGCCCTACAAGTTGCTTCACCTATCTGAGGAATACATTGCTGGTTGTTCAGATTATGCTGTCTCCTGATAGGGTACCAAACACCTGAAATATATAAATATTGAAAGATTCTGTAGTGATGGAAATTTGTCTTCACACCAAGAAAGAGCATGTTTCAAAGTTGAGTGCACTCAACACTGCACGAGTCCCTTCAGTGCTCCGTATGCTTTGTCCTTGGGACCATCAGCAGCCCTTGCCCCAATGTGGTGTCACTGTTGGAGAGCTCTGGGTCCTCCTTAAGCTTGAACTCAGCTTCCTAGAAAGTAACTGTTCAGGAAGGAAAGCTTTGTGGAGTTTTTGTAGGGACATGCTCATTATGGCTGGAAGAACTTTGAATTGATACACAGCAGAAAAGTGTTAAAATTGATAATTGACAAATGCACAGTTCTGGTTTCAAAATTGGAACCCAGTTCAAAATTGTACATTTCTCCCTACCCTTCCTGTCTAGTCCTAATATCTGGGATTGTTTGGGTTTGTTTTCATCTTTGGTTATTTATATTGTTTATCTGACAGGTAGGGAAGACCATACAAATATAGTAAACCCCCCCCCCCCCCTTATTTTTCTGCTCTATAAAGTAAAATTCTTTGAAGTTTCTAAGGGGAAAATTGTAGTGATGTCAGCTGTGAGGGGGAAAATGGGAAAATGGACAAAGGAGAAAATCTTTGTTAGGTATTATGCCTGAAAATGCACTGCACTGTGAAGCTTCCTTATGATTGTCCCAGACAGCGAAAAGCAAGGGTAGCACATGCAGGTTTGTTTAGTCAGCTGTGTTCTAATTTGAAATTTCTGTAAAAAGAAACTTTGAGCACTCTGGGAAAGCCTCAAAGCAATTTGAATAAAAGAAGGTTTCAATAATTAGAAGACCATTTGATGTTTGTAAGCAAGGCTTTGTGACATGGGATGTGAAAATTCATTAGAACTTTCAATGATTAAATAGTCTTTTTTATGTCTCGAGAATGACATTTCTTTCCCATCAATATGAATACAGAGAATATGAATGCAGGGAAGAAAATATTTTTCTGGCTGAACATCACACACGTGTTTTAGCCAAAGGGCTTCTTTCTGAGAGATTTTAAGGGACTCGTAACAGGCTTTTGTCCTCACTGCCTTCACTCATGTGGGTGTGAACCTGGTGTTACCACATAAAAGGGAGTGTGGATGTTGCCGTATATCTGCTAATCCCATTACTGTCTGTGCATGATCTTGTATTTGGTTTGTTGATGCCACTCTGAGAATGAGGTTTTCTATTTTTTCTGAAGAGTAAACATACTTATTTAAATTTCATATGGAAGCTAAATATGCAGCAAAACATTTTATTTTTAATGCCTCTGTATACCCATTCCTCCAAGAAATTACACAAAAAGCCATCACAAAAGGGAAAAGGAAAATTTTACATTTGGCCTGTCCTGGAAATTTGTAGACTGATACTTTTTTCAAAATGAAATGGTAATTGAAGCTGACACATTTCACTTCCAATGAAATAGCATTTCCTGATACTGCACTGGAAGGCTCTAACCAGTACTAATTGGGAGGCTTATTTTGCATGCATGGGCAGGACACTGGCTTCACTGGATGAAATCATTGACCTGTGTTTTACTAGGAGTCAGACTTGATCAGTGATCCTTCCTGGTTTTAAGGTCTACTGAAAAGATGTCTTTTGAATCTGTGGTAATTTTTTAAAAGAATTGAGGCTTTGCAAATTGTTTTCAGTCTTAACACAGAAATTAACATTTTATAGCTGCTTTCTGCTGCCTTTCCATGTTGGGAATCACCAGTCTCTGGGAGGCAGGTTGAGGAGGCTTCTTGAAATGAGATTTAAACAACTCTGGCTCCCTCGCAAAGAGATGAAGATGTAAAAAGAGTGATAGGTGTGATAGCCATGTGTGCCTCTGGAAAGAGAAGGGGCAGGGAGTGAGAGCAAGCTGCCATACCAGGCACTTGTTTGCTGTAACCTCTGCAGAGTCTGGCCAAGTGTTACAGCTGCTAGGCAGAAGAATTGCTCTTGCATCCTACACTGATCATCTGAAGGCCTCTTGTGACAATTGCAGTGGAAAAGATTAGGTTTTTCCTTTAAGATCCTGCATAAAACTAGCTTATGTTTGTGAGGTGGTGACAGAAAGAGTTTCAAGTGCTGTTTCTCAGCAGTGACTTGCCATTTAAAGAGCACAGTGTGGGCTCTGGTTGGGATTTTATCACGGGTGCTAAAATTGCTGCAGGGCTGTGCAAGGAAGACAGTTCACTGCTGAGGCCTTAAGTGGGGAGGAGCTCTGTGCTCCTCAGCTATTCTCACAGTAATTCCTGTATGCAGGAGGAAAGCATTTTTCACAATTTCACAAAAAGGTGACCAAACTGACCAAACTCCAGATCCATGAAGGTTCAGAGCACCAAGCTCCCACCAAAATTGGGTGGGCTGATCAGGCATCTATAATACCATGAGGAGATCAGCAATAAGCAATATGCCTGAGGCTAGTCTGTGATGGAGCAGGACACTGATCTAACATATCCTCATCCTCTCTTTAGCCTTCTCACTGGCCACTATGGAGATTGCCTCTCCCAGACAATACCTAGACTTTAACACTGCTTGAATGTCTGGATCAGGTTGAACACATGTATTAATGAGACTTATCCTCTGCTCTGTTCCTGAAGAAGCAGGAACTTTCCAGCACTATTGGTTGATGGATTGCCTGACAGGGTCACCATGCTAAGCTGGGAATAGTGTGTGAGTAGAAAAGTAGGGTAGGTAATTCCAGCAATCCCTGTTTCCATTTTATCGGGAAATTTGGCCTTTGCACGTCTTTTGGCATCTAGTACAACTTTTTCTTTTCATGCTTGAACTTGAGGCTAGATTCTCAGCACAATCCAGCTGAAGGGAAACAGCTGTTGGCTGAAGTCCTCTGGAAAGCACTCCCTTGAGCTCAAATCTGACCATTCTTGGCATGAGCTCCCGCAGACAACAGGTGACTCATTTTGCTCTGGAAAGCGCAGCCGTATCCTCCGCTGTCTCATCAAATACTATAGGCAATTCATAGAGTAATCCCAGCTCTGCCTCCTCTCCTGCTAATTGAAGAGAAGCTCCGCGCTCACCCTTTGCAACAGAGCCAAACCAAGCCGGAATACACATTGGATCCAGATTATCCCTTTGCTCTTTGGTTTAAAGTAACACACAAACAGCAAATGAGCAAGAGATTCTCCCCGCCAAGAGATTCATTGTGTGAGAGATGGCCACTTTAAAGGGATACTCATGGCTACTGTAAATGAATTCCTAGATTAAAATACCTCCACTGAGCTAGGCTCCCCTTGGGTGATTGCTGTAATGCTCAACAGGTTTACAGCCCAGAAGCACTAAGGAATTTCAGAAACTCACCTGAAACCCTAAGGAATTAGTGAAGAAGGCTTGGGGTGGCGTTTCTTTGTATCCCCAAATGACCTACCTCCCACACTAGCAATGTCTGACACTGGACGCAAACAGGACAAGCTTTTATGTATCCTCATTTATAACAGTGCTTTCCAGAGTGGCTTACTGAAATTGTAAACAATGTGTTCACACAGTAAGAGGGAGGAAATGCCAATACATAAAAATCAATGGACCAAATTGTATGCTATCCTGAGAGTACTTTTGGCCAGGGGATGGAAGTGACCTGTATTTGGCTGTGAAGGAATTGATTCTCCTTCCTTGTTATTTATGCCAGCACAAATGTGCAGCACATTTTACGTCAGTGCACAGAGAACGGGCACAAGTACAAGGGCAATTGGGCCCCTGAGGTTCCTGTTTGATCACCACTTGAGGCAAGGGGAAGCTGTACCTATGAGGTGCTTCACCTCCTAAAACAGGCCTTCTGCAGAAACTCCGTGTGGAGTCTCAGGCTCCCACGACAGCACAGTCCTGAAAGGAGGGAGGAGACAGCAGGGAAACTTGGCTTGGGCCCATTTTGAATAAAAGCCACCATTGCAGATGAGCTGAGTTTACCCCCCAAAAGCTCCTCTTTTCATTACATTTTTCAACTGGAAGAGTCAGATTGGGTATTTGCATTGGCTTTCTGCCTTGGCCATGTGAATTCTCAGGGGTGGGGAAAATGTTAGTAAGCTAGTAAATACCCAAGAACTGGAAGAAAATAGGTTGAGTTGTCAAAGTCTTTTTAATCTCTTCTGAAAAATATTTCCTCTAGGAATGCTTTCCCAGTTGGAACAGGTGCCTAAATAATTTTTAAAAACCCTGCAGAGGTGACTTGTCTTTTGCTGCCTCTGCAAAACTTTCTTAAATCTGGCTGATTACCTGCATCCCCAAATCCCCACAAGTAGCACATCTTATTGTGACTCTGCTGCTACCGTCACTGAGCCCATGCTCCCTGCCAGCCATGATCCACCTGCTGCTGCTCCTTGGTGGTGCCTGGTGTGTTGTCACCCTTCAGAGCACCTAAAGGCATAGGTTTGAAGTCAAAGTTTGAATCCATCTGCCAGAGACATGGGAAATGTGTATCAAAACCAGCTCAGGAGCTGTATTCCTCTGCTGTTTCCCATAGCTGTGTGGACATCACTGCTGTTGTTACTGATGAAAGCCAAAGGACAGCCTTCTCTGTGTGTCCCTGGCACTGAGCTGCTGTGCAAAGTCCCAGCCTGTGGAACAGACTCTGTTTGCTCTCATGGCAGGCTTTGCAGACACTCTGCACTGAGGCTGGGAGCTGGGGGATGTGCTGCTGGTCTGAGGGGCAAGAAAGGCATTCTGGCCTATAGCACTGGTTTCTGGTGGTGTTCTCTGCTGCTTCTTTGAGCACACAGTTGGATTTAGATTCAGGGTGGAAAAGGAGTTGTTGTGTAGCTCTGGCCTGGGCAGGTGATAGGATGATGATGATGACCATGATGACGATGGTTGTCTGGGCAGCTGTGCCTCTCCAGTGATTGTGCTGGCTTCCTGTTGTGGGGAGACTCTGTTCCATTTGGGTCCTGCTCGTGTCTCCCAGTGGGATTCTTTAAGCCAGAAGAGCAGCAAAGCCTGTGCTATAAAGTGGGCACAAGGCCTGGGCTCTACCACCGGTGCCACCTCAGTCAGTGCTGTCTGGAGAGTAAATGACCTGATTGCCCATTGCTGTGGAATTGAGCCCTGCTGCTCAGGATGGGGGTCCTCTCCCAGCTGTGTCTCTAATCTTGCTTGCCCTCTGGAATGCGGGCTGGAGCACACTGGTGTACGTACACCAGCCCTGAGCTTATTTCTCCATGGAGTTTCTGTGCAGCAGCACACACTTTCCAGAATGACTCAGTATTTCTCAACATACAGGTCTGATGGTGGCCACCCAGCCTTATGATCTGTGTAACTCTTATCTGGTGTGAGCAGGTGAAATAGTGGGATTCCTCCTGCTTCACCAAAGGCTACTTTGAACTGAGCCCTGAGGGTTTTACAGGGGCCATAAGAGCCCCAGCAGCCCTCCAGAGAACAGGAAGCCCTTCAGTGCTGGAGTGCAGATAGCGGCTGGTTTGCAGGGTGGGTGTCCCACCTCAGCAGCAAAGGGAGGTGAGCTCTACCCCTGCCCACCAAGCCCTTTCTGGGTATACGACCTTCCACTCAAGGCAAGCTTCAACACACGTGAAATATTCACATTGTTTGTTCAACTGTGTGTGTTTCTGAGGACTAAAATCAAGAGATCTTTTCCCATCCTAGGAAAGAGATGCTCCCAATCTGGATGTTGTGAAATGCTGCTTGAAAAAGTCACTGGTTTGAGAGCTCAGCTGCACGGATCCTCAGCTCTCTGTCTCAGTGGCACCTTCACAGGCAGCAGAGTTACAGCACTGACCCTACTGATTCACCAGACAAACCCTCAGTCCTGTTTCCTTTCCCTTAGGACTTCCTTTTTCCCTCTCTCCTTTTATCTTGAGATAATGAAAAATAAAAATTGCTGGGTTCTTCTCTGTCACACTCCTCCAGGAAACTTGTAGTGGGGACGTGTAAGTTTCATCAGTACCTTTAGAGTGGGGCCCTTGCAAGTGGCTGGCCTCTGGTGTGTGGTGACAATGCAAATAAATAACAGCTCTCAGATGGAAAATTCCACAGATGACCTGAGATGTTTTCTGAAATTCCTTTCAAAGTGAGACAACAGCTGTACCTCAGCAGAGAGCCTCCAGTGAGGGGATCCATCATGCTTAAAGGAGAGCAAAGGGAACATCTGTGAGTGCTTAATTCAAACGCTGAGGGTCCAGAAAACTTGGTGAGTGAGATTGTGTTTCATATGATCTGGAAGTGTACCAAAGAGTAATGGAACTACAGAGTAAGCAAAAGATATGCTCTGTGTGGATACTTACCCTTTATGGCACCTGAATTTCCTGGGTACCTCAGCTCATCATGAAATGTGAGCATCAGAAATGAGATACACTCACATATGAATTCTGGCTTATGCTGTTATTGCCAAATCTTATGTGGATGCTGCAGATGAGAAAAACCTACTTTCCATACATGGAAATATTCACTATGATTCAAATGCATTTGTTTTTCTCAAAACGTGATTAGCAATCCACCAGAGGTTTTTTCATTTTTGTGTCCGTCTGGGGATTGCCACCTACATCCTTGAATTTTCATTATGTGAGGAAATAATAGTTGTCATATGTTGAGAGAATGAAAATTACCTCATAGGCCCTTTCTGACACATGTGGCAGATTGTACCTTCTCCCTTGGTGACAGAGTGAGTCATTCTGGAGTAAACTTCATGTTTTGTAATGAAATGAGCAGGGAATAGTTTTTTGAAGCAGTCTGAAAATGAGCTCAAATAAAAAAAAAAAAAAATGGAGTTCAGCTGTTTGCATCATGGCTTGTTTCTGTTCCATGGCTGTTCCAGCAAATTCAGCTAGCAGCTCCCAGCCCCACTCTCTGACAGGCACTTTACATCAGCCCTGCTCCTGCTGGAGCCTTGTGATCCAGCCCTGCCCTTAAGTCTGCGCTCACCCCATGAAACTTCTAAAAATTGCAGCCAAACAATGGGGGAAAGGAACCAATCCTGTGTGAACTGTGCCACAAACCTTCAGAGGTGCTGAAACACCCCAGACTTATGGTTTCAGTTCATGTATTTTACTGCCTTTTTTTTTTTAATAGCTACATTAAGAAAAAAAATCACAAAAATAGTGGTGAGAGGAAACCAGTCATAAAAGTCATTGGCACTAGTTTCAGCCGTTGTGTCCATAGTCCCAGATTTTACACAAATGAGACAGGTATTTGTAGTAAGATCCTTGTGGCCATGTTTTCAAGCTCCTACTTGAAGCACATGGACATGGTTAAGTTTTCCAAAACACTCCAATCCCTCACATCTTCACAGTGACGTTTGTAAAGGATTTGGAGCCTGCTCTGCATGCTTGTCAGAAAGTCCTAGAAAATAAATTTAGGTGCCTAAGTCTCAACTTCTCTTTATTTCCTGGACATGCTTGGGTTGTAGAATGCTCTGGAAATCTTTAGCCACTGAGATGTCCAATATACAGACTCCCAGCCTATCTCCCTGATCTCTACTGGCACACATGACATGGAGTTTGTAAAAAAAAAAAAAAAAAAGAAAATACAGAGACTTTCATTATGCTTTGCATATTGCAAGGCAAAATGTTTTGATCAGTGAGATCTAATGCCTCTTAACATGGGGCAGACTAGGTGCTATGATCTGTTTTGCTTTTTCTGGTTGATCTTGAGCAAATTGCTTCCATGTAACTGGACCTCTTTCATTTCCTCCTCCTGAAACAGAGAGAGGCTGAGTGTTCTTTGTAGCAAGGCACTCAGACATCATAAGAGTCCAAGGCTTAAGGAAGTTTCTGGAGAAGAAAGGGTGAAGAGCAGATTCAGTAATGCTCAGATATGTGCATTTTCTAAGTGTTTTGGGTGTTTTATTTAGAAAAAACCTTCTGTAAGTATTCAAGGAAAGAAAATCCCTCTAGAGTTTCAAAATAAAACACTTGGATTTTTTAGCTGGAAATGTCTTGGTTTGCAATACTCTTCAGTGTAACTCAGATATTAAAAATACTTTTAAATGGCTAGAATGAAAACTTATTTGATCTTAAATATGGTTCTCTTAAACTTCTTCAACATCTTTTAAAACACAGCCAGACTTCTTCTACTTGGAGATGAAATCCCATTTTGTCAAATCTTTCATAAACTAAGAAATCTGTTATCGCTGTGGCTATGTCCATAAGCTCACTAGAAATATACACTCACTGTACAGAAACAGTATTAAGTTCACTGTAGAAATTGGCTACTTTGACTTCTCTGGTCAACCCTGTATAAAGCAGGTATAAAACTGAAATCAGACACTCCACCCTCTGGATTCCTCATAAGATTGATCTGTGCAATTTACAGTTTAAGAGGTGAGGTGAACCTGAGATAGTGGCTGCCATTGCTTCTCATTTCAGATATGATGCTTTGTTGTCAAAGATTAATGGCTGAGAATCTCTCATCACCTCTGTTTGCGGAGCTGGGTTGGGCTTTTGGGTCTCTCTCCAGGGCTGAGCCCTGGACGCGGTTGTTTTGGAGAGCCCTGAAATTCCCAAGCTGCTTTTCTTTTCTGCAGAGAGACGCTGTCATGATTTATGAAAAAAATCAGCTCTTGGAGTTTGTTTTGTTTGGCTTGCAGACAAAGGACTCCAACCCCATTTTTTAATAGAGAAAGGTTAGGTGGGTGGCTTTACACTGTGCTTTTTGAGTGGAAAACTTCTCAGCTAAATTGAGAATAATACTTTTCTGTCTAAACTGACCTTTATACTGATACATCCTCTGTCATTTTGGGCTCTTTTAAACTTTGTCTAACTTCTGCAGGTTTACAGTTCTCCTTTATCACTTGCAAGGGAGACAAAAGTCCCAAGGACCTGTTCAGAGAGACACACTTTCGTTCCTCTTTAAAATAAAATGGGACTGTGCTTTGGCCTGGCTTCCAGCACCCCCTGCTCTGCTGCCACGTCTCCATGCTGCCCTTTCAGCATGGTCTCATCTGGGCATGCTGCATCCACCTGTTCTGGGTTTCCTGAGGGCATTCAGTGAATTTCTCCTTCTTGGCACCTCTGCCATATTTTGCTTGGCACATTCCTTGGTTTTGGCAGAACTGGGACATTCAGCTGCTTGTCTGAGGGGAGGGAGTTGTGGGAATAAGTGAATTAAGTGAATTTGTGATGCCTGGAAGGGAAGATGCTTTGTATAGTTTTGAGGAATGGACATTTTGAAAATAATGTAGTTCATAAAAATAATGGAATTAGCAGTAACATAGTGGAATAAATTCAAAAGAAAACTAGTAATAAGTCCTGAAGCAGATTTTTTTTTAAAGATGATCTTTCTCCCGAGTCTGAGCTCTTGGTAATGGCACAAGTAACAAGTATTTCTCACCATACAGTGGCAGAATGGCTCTAACTGTTCTGCATTAAAAACACCACACAGACCATGAGGGCATATCCCTCATTCTGTAACAAGATAACCTTATCAGTAGGATGGAGTTTTTCTTGTTTGTTTTTCAGTGGTGATACTATTCAAAGACAAACTGATAGTTTGAGGCTTGCAATTTCTTTCAGCACTGGAATTGATCCAGAAGCTTGGCACCACTTTTGTATTTTTTTCACATTAGGAAGGGGAACTTATTAAAATAAAAACTTTCTACAAAATGATCCATCACAGAAAATGGTTCTGGGGAAACTAAGTGGGTATCTACCATCTCCCATCAGGGCTGCAGGCTCCCAGCCCACCAGCTTTCCAGACCAGAGACACCCAACTCCAGAGCCCTTGGCTGTGGAGCAGCAGGTCACAGCTGACTCCAGGACTACGATTTATCCTTTGCTGGAAATTTCAGAATGCTGGGCTTTTCTATTTAGTGACTGTTTTAAACCAAAGTGAAAACAAATTTCAAGAACACATGAAACACATGGAATTACCACAATGGGAATGGGAAATGCTGGGTAGAGATAATGCCATCTCCAAGGTTAGTTTCTGCCTGTGTGACCCTGGTCATAACTATCATTCTGTGTGTATGTCCAGGTCAAAGAGTCTGAAATAGTGCATGTCCTGTCCCCCCACTCCAAGTCGTGTGCTTCCAGCAGCAGTGGGAGGTGGATGAGGTGGATGTGCCATGTGGAATGCTGGGTGTGCCTGAGGGCTCCAGGCTTTCTGGGGGTGTTTTGAGGTACACTGTAGGGAAAAACATGATTGCTGATGTCACATCATCCATCTTGCTGTTGGGGAAGCAGCCTTTGGGGTGAACCATCTTCTGGAAAATGCCCAGGAATTGTCTTTGTCCATCCAAAGCCAGCTGTCAGCTGAATGATGTGGAAGAGGAGGGTCTGCCTCTCCAGCTTGGATACAGCAGTACCACCCTGCCCTCCTTACTGGGAGAGCTCAGCCCTGAGCAGTGTGTCTCACCACAGCCCTGAGCCAGAGTTGCTCCCCAGCTGAGCTGACTGCAGCGAGTCCCTCTGGAGCCCTGGTGCAGTGGGGAAGTGAATCCCCCACTCTCTGGCGTGCTGGTTTGGTTCACAGAGCAGTTCTGTGCAAACAAGAGTCCTATGGGAGGAAACCCCAGTGGATGCTCTGCTCTGCACCTCCTGGCATGGATTTCGCCAGCCTCCAAACTCCAAGCCTTTGAAAGCAATTTGTAAGTGTTAGCTGAAGTTGTCTGCATTTCATGGCAAATCACATCCTATTATTTTGAGTTTAGCAATCCACTGTGCTTTGTCACACCAAAAGCTCTTCCAGTGGTGTTTCAAGAATGAACAGAGGGAAGGGATGATGGCAGTCATGAGGGCTTAGCTGTAGAAAGTGTCTCCCCTTTTATCTGGTAGAAGTGGTTGGGGAATCCCAAGAAGCAAAAGGCATTCCTGCCCCAGCCTGGATTAATGTCACAGGATTCAAGTGACCCTTTTCCTTTAGATTTGTCTGTAGATCCCACTGTCCATAATAGTAACTGTGCTTGTAGTTGTATAACAGCTTTATAAATGTCATAAAGCACCATTGAATAATTAATGTATGGATTGCTACCAGGCAAAAACTCTAAATCAACTTGTCCATTTTTGGAAGCTTCCAAGCAGCCTTTTCCTTCTTATTTTCCCAGCACAACTCATTTTTGTGAATCTTGCTTAAGAGCCTCTGAATTTTAGGCTGGAACCAGAGAGAAATACATGAAGAACAACTTCCATTTGGACTGCATCTCAGCAGGCAGTTTGCCTCTCTAAGTTTAATCTGAGTTGGGCTGCTCCAGCAGGCAGAAATGTTATTTTATAAAAGGATGTTAATCACCTATCGCCATTTTCTAGATTAGAAGCTGACTTCTTCCAGCCTTCTCCAATGTACAGCTGAATTCTTTATCTGTTATATCTGAACAGGTCTTATTTACATCGGCATAAATTGAGAATGATTCACATTAAGCTAATGTAGTTTCAATTACATGACAGTGGTTCAAAACAGGGAGGCTGAGATGTATTGGGGATTCACATAATGTTTTGAAATCACCTTAAGTTTGATTTATTAAGGTTAGCACTATGCATTACTAAAAGAGATATGCCACCTTTTGGAGTTAATTTGTGTGTCCCTTTTCAACATGATTCTTAGCTATGGATCAAAATGTTTACACTGTTCATATAAACACTTCAATGGGGCTAAATCTTTTCCCAGAGCATTTTTTCCTAACTGGCTCCCTTGGAATGGTGTCAGGAATGAACTTGTTTCATTGTTTGTTTCCAGTTATTTCTGGGATCATGCATACAAGCCCCATGGAGTCTTTCTTAATTTCTCACATAGGTAAAACACTACCTTGCTCACGCTTACACAATGTGTTTTTTGCTTTGCTTTTATTGAGCCCATTTTGCTGGCTTCCACACGTTTTGTAGAGCTGCCACCCTGCTATTAGAGCTGGTTGGCTTTAACAAATCAAATGGCTTGCAAAGCATTCTGCAAAACCACGCCAGCCTTCGGTGTAACACCGTTAAACTTCCGTGGCAGTTCTTTCACTGACCAGCCTCACTGCTTTTACCTGGGCCCCTCGTGTCAGTGGTCTCAGAGATATGGAGTGCTGCTGGGCCAGTGGCCTTGTGCATGTATTCTGTGGATCACCAGTCTGAGCACTAATGTGTAGAAACATTTCCATCCCTCCTGTTAATATATATGGGGAGTTGTTTTCTTTATTCTGGCCGTATGTAAAAAATAGACAACACTCTTGGTTTGCAGTCCTTTTCCTGAGTCCTGTCCTACGCAGACTTTGGCTTGCCTGCCTATGCTTTGTCCATTTTTCTCCTCATAGCTTCTAAGAAGTGCAGTATTTAAGGGGTGCATGCTTGGGTCCAGAGGACACTAGAGTGTGTACCTTTCCCAGTTTTCCCTTTTCCTTCTCCTTGTCTCCTGGTGGACCTGTGATCAGTTAAAATAAAAACAACCAGCTGAGTGGCTGCAAAATTCCCTGATTGCCAGTGATGACCCTCTTGTACTAGCCCCACTCTTGCTGAGGAGTATCTTTTCCCCACACAGAAGGATGAGGATGCCAGGAGGGATGTGCAGCACTGCACCCCATTAGCCAAGATGATGCGGAAAGCCTCTGGAGACATTTTCATGGCATGACTGGACAAAGTCCTGGGTGGCCTGCTCTAGCACTGGTGGTAGTGTTGCTTCAGTTGTTGGGCTGGGCTAGAGATCACCAAAATTCTCCTCCAACTGACGTTTCTATGAATTTATGACTTTTGTTTTGTTGGAAAACCAAACAGATATTTAACCAAAGTTGCAAATAAATAAATAAAAAGTACAGAAGAGCTACACTGTGAAGTAAAAGTAAAACAGAACCCTGAAGGAAAAAAATGAGATGAGGGAATGTCCAGATGTTTTGCAATAAATTCTAAGGGCAGATTTAAACAAAAAAGAAAATGACCAAAGACAGGCCTTTGAGCATCTTAAGGGAAATAATTTATTTATTGAAGTTATTGTTGAAGTTAATGGGACTATACAGCAAGAAGATTGCAGCAGCATCTGTCGAAAGCTGCAGTGACAGACGTGGTAACAAAACAATAGCCAGAGAGGTGAAAGAGAAACAGAAGTGTGTTACAGCTGGGGCAGGTGGTGGATGAAATGGGTAAAACACAGTGAAAGGTTGCAAAGCTCATTTTTATATAGCTGTTCTCCAAAAGTGATATCTCACCTTCAAAGATCCGTATCTCTGAAGACAAATCCTTCTGGCCAAGGAGTCCTTGACACATTTCCTGTGCAAATGACATAGGGGGAGATGCCCATTGCTGTACCCTGCACGTACTCTAGAGACCAGCTCCAGGGAGGTGCCATCCTGCTCTGCTTCAGAGAGTGGTGACCTGAAGGGCAGGCTGGCTGTGCTGCCAGCATCTAACACCCTGTGGGGCAACGCCTGTGGTCAATGGTTGTCTTCCAAGGACAGAAAACACTTTCCTGAGAGCTACATCCAGGAAGTGTGGAGCAAATGTTTCGGGTAGGGGAGGGAGCACCAGTTTCGAGTAGGGGGGGAAGAAAGAGTGTGGCTCTTCCTCTTCCACTTGAGGGTAGAGGGTGGAGTAATTCAGGATGCATTCTTGGTGTTATTTTGGACCCTGAGAAAGCTGGGTTTCTCTTCTCTTCCTCTTCCTCTTCTATTTATTTACTCTTTTTTGGTTGCCACATAGGAACCCTGGGGAGGGCAGGCTTCTTGCAGCCCAACCCTGGGAGCTGTTGAGTGAAAATTATGTAAATCCTGGGTACGTTGTCTGTGTGACAGAAGCTGTTCAACAATGATATTCCTCTGGTATGACAAGGATTCATTAAATGTAACTGCTTGTGGTCCAAGAAGGACAAAACAACAGGTGGAGGCGCTTCAAAAAGCAGCTGGAATGTGGCAGCCGATGTCACCCGAGCCTCATTTGCTCCAATAATGAGAGGCACAGTGATACAAAACCAACATGGCATTTACAGTTATGGCATGATAAATGTTCTCCTGTGCTTAGCAGTGGATCACATAGTTTTTATTCCTGTACATGTAGATTAAAATAATTTGATATGAGCCCTGGCTCTGGTTCGTCCCAGTAATGGCCAGGAAGTCTTTGTAACTTGGTCAAGTGCACGAGTGAGGCGGCTGTCTGACACAGCCCCTGGCATGGCTGTCATTTGCTCAGCTGCCCCCTGTGATGAAGAGGTTTGGTGTAGCTATGGACACAGCGTGGCGGAACAGGAGCCGCCTGTGCCACGGGGATCACAGAACTTCATGGTTCCTTTCAGCAGCAGATGATCTCCTGGCCAGCTGGCACATGCAGGAAACCAGGTGATGTTCATGTCCTACAACGGCCATGGGTAGGGGCAGCGCTTCCAGGAGATGGCCTTGATTATTCCATTGGAAGAGCAACAAAATGAAAGTTATCCAAAAGCCTGGTGGCCAGGAGATGGGAGCAATACCTGAATAGCTGTCCTGTAATGTGACCTCCAAAGCAAATGCTTGGACCTGGCAGTATGTGCCATCTGTGACCAAAGGGACGAACAGCTTTCCTGAGATTATTTTGATGAGGAGTTTGTGTCTAGTGAATTGTTCTATGAAGAAACACTTGGAAAAGTAAATGGTTTTAAAGTTGACAAAGACTTTGAAGGAAAAAGCATTTGGCTTTCATGAGGATCAAGAAATAACCCAGGCATGCTGATTATACTATTGTGACTTAAAATAAGTCAGTTTAATTCCATGTCTGGCTGAGTCTTAAACGAGGCATACATTACATACTGACTTTGGTGAAAATTACCTCTTCTGGTGAAAATACAAGGGTGATACGCTGTTTCACAGCCTCAAAATATTGGCATTTGCTTTTATTCTGCTTGAACTTAGAGTGGCAAGTTCCTTTGCATGGAGAAGAACAGTACAACAGGAATAAAACCCCCACAGCAGGTAGTGTGTGCAGCACTGCCTGGGGAGTGCTGTAACAGCTGGCTGAAGAAGTAAGGCTTTCAGTCTCCTGCAGTTAAAAAAGCACTGTTTAAAAATAATTAATTCCCATGTCTGGAGCTAAAGTAGATGATTTGTCAGAGTAATACACAAACTCTTCCAGTGCCAGTGGGTCCATTTACCCCAATATTTATTGCATCTAAGCTTTCAGGACACTCTGATCATAACCACAAATGGAACAAAAGGGCAATAAGTCTGTGGTGTACTCAAAGCTGGGGAAAAAGCAAGCGAGCACAAAATATCTATGGTTTGACATAGCAAAGGACAGTCTTTGCTTGGGGATATTCCAGTTGAGCATATTGATTTCTGAAACAATTAACACATGGTTCTTCACAATCCATTTACTCTTTCTACCAATATATGTTCAGGCAATGACAGTCCAAAATCAGGACTGCTCCGGCTTTTACTGTGGCAAAGATTTTAGAGAGAATAAAAAGTATCATACCAATTTCAGACAGAATAGCTAAATTAATAAGCATCCTACGAAAAGTGAATTTATCACTTTTAGAATGAGAGCTGGAATGAAAGGAAACTGTGTTGAGCTGAAGTGTAAAGGTGAGTTATGGCCAGTGAGCACAACTGGTATATGAAGCTAATTGTTCCACTGTTTTGAACAGACCTGATTAAGAATATCAATTAGAAGAATTTTATCCTTGAAACATAAAATTGTCTTCAGCACGGACTAGGCCTGGAATCCTAAGAAAACAGGACAGTGAAAGATACAAGGTACAAGTTTGGGGCAACATAGAGTTGTGATTATGGAATCAGTCATCTATAATAATATTGAAAAATGTATTTTATATAAGTTAACAGTAATACTGTGTCCCATTGACCAGGCCTTATTGAAAATTGCATCTTTTGTCTTAATGAGCCATCTCAAATGTTTTGTGTAGAATTATTTGAAGCTTATACGGCGAGAAGAACAAAGAAAAGAAATGTTAAGGTGTTAGTTCTGTTAAAGAGTGTCTATGTTTCCAGGTTTCTCTAGTGTACTGTGGTGCAAATAAAATTGCAGATGTGATTTAGACAGAAAAGAAGATGTAACATCTCTGAACGGCTCTGTACCCAGAAAACAACTTGTACAAGCAATAGGTTGCACTCTTTGAAACTGTATTTATAGTTGCTTTTTCCTGTGGCATGGGAGAAAGCAGACTGTGAAGGTACAAGGTCATCCTCCTCCTGTTTCTTGTGTACATTGGCAGTCATCTCCCAGCACAGAGATTTGAAGATTCAGCTGGGTCATGCCCTCCACACAGACTGGGATTCAGGCTCGTTTCAGTCCTCAGCTTTGTTTTTCACTTAGGCAGACGTTACTCTAGTGGAGGAAGATAAACAGGAGCAAATCCCCTTATTTTCCATGGCTTTTTTCCTTTCAGCCAGCTATAGGCTGTGAGTAACCAAGTATCGGAACCAAGAAAAGGAAGGGAGAGGGGTTAGGGAAAGAGGAGAAATAGCACAGTGAGTCACCCTGTCCACTATCTGTCTGAAGATTTATATGCTCCCTTCTTAAATATAGAAATTATTTCATTTAATTATTAACTCTTGCAAACTAAACATTGGGTATGAGGGGGGCTCTTAGATGCTGATTCATAATGATGGTTCTCTAAAGGAAAACTGGAGCAATCATGTATAATCTTTGCAATAAGTCTTGACTAAAGCAGAAGATATGTATTTAGAAATGCTTTTATTCAGTGCCTGTCACTTCTGTGTCCATTAAACTGTCAGAAACACTAATGACAACTGATGGGTGCTCTTCCACAGAGATTGGCTTGTGGGCTTCACATCCTACTCTAGGGATGGGTTTTAAAGGATAACAAGACTTTCCTTTAACCTGTGAAAGCTTTGTACCACCCACATAATCCAGTGGGGATTTAATATACCATGTTTGGAGGCTCACACTGTGCCAGCTGCTCCTGGTGGGTCACCTTACTCACAGAGACTGCTTCTGACTTCAAATGGTCTCGCTCACCTGGTCAGAGGACCCCATCTTGAAATCAGGTAGAGCCACAACCCAAAGGTATTGAACACCAGGTTTTTGTGTGGAACTGTGGGATCAGCTCATCTAAGTGAGCTGGTAAGCAGAAGCACATCCTCCTTGGATCCTTGCAAGGATGCCACACTGGCAAATGTTTCATTAGAGGTGTTGAGAATGCCACTGTGTCAGCAAGGTCATGTAAGGAAGTCAGCGAGACTTTGCTTTTAGTGGTTCCTGCTTCTCCACCATGAGAAGCTTTGATACAAGCAGTTTGAGCATTGCACTGGAAGACTGAGGATGGGAAAAGGTGCCGGGAAAGGCATTGTCATCTTCTGAGTAAATTAATGCAGAGATATGAATTTGAACCAATAGGTAGATTAGCACATTAAAGAAGAATTTCAAATATCTGAGCTGCCCTAAATTGCCATGGCAAGAGTTTTGAAACTCCAGGAAATTTTCCTATTAATTTTAGGCTCTGAAAGCTAAGTGTGAGTCAGTAATGGAAAATATTTCATCTTTTCTGTGGAAAACAGATGACTTGTAACTTGTAACTGTGGTGGTGAAGGCAGATACTCATTTAATGCTCTCCTTCCAGACTGATCAAGCTCTTGGTTGCAGGGGTCCTTAGCTACTGGAATCAGAAATCAAACCATGCATCCTCTGCTCAGAGGCATTGTGGAAAAATATGGTTGCACTTTGAACAATGTGTGTTACTGTGTTCCCTTTTACCTTGCACAGGCCAATGATCCATATTTCATCTTGGTTTCCAGGAATTATGAGCATTTATTTCGTCTTGCTTGCAAAGCTTCACTGACAAGTGCAGCTTTCTCACTTTTTAGTGAACCGGTTTCATGTTTCCAGGATCAACTTTGTTATTGATTTTCAGAAGGTAAAATGCCATGAAGAAGGAGAAGAGAGTAATAGCTCTGGTTCCCCTTAAACAAGAGCTTTGAGAGCTTCTACCATGCCAAGTTAATCCAGGCCCCATTATCCATAATCTGCTTTAACTGTTTCACTCCTTTTCCTCGCTGCTTACCTGCCTCATGTTCACTGAGGTTTCTTTGCCCTCAGGGACTGTGATTGACAGTAAGTGGGAAAGCTGCTTGGCCATCAGAACCTATCAATCCAATGTCTTCCTGGGAGGGGATGAGAGCCCAAAACTTTCTGGAAGATGTAGTGGTGCAGCAGTTGTGGTCAACCTGCTGCTGACTCCTGGGTGATGGGGCTGCGAAGCAGAGACTTTGCTCTCTCCCTCTAATGCTGTTCTCTTTCAAGGGGGCAAATCCTTACTGGGAGACGAGGGAGAAGGACAGTGAATGGGAAGAGGTACAGGCAGGAATGAAGCAATCTCAGATGAATGCCCAGAACAAGCTGCAACACACAAGGGTGCACTCAGCCAAAGGGCTAAGCCGAGAGTGAGGGGAGTGGAGGCAAGGACACCATGCTCCAGAAGGAAGCCTTTAAATATGTTTTTCCCCAAAGTCAGGCAAAAAAAAAAAAA